>JAEQBH010008862.1:0-133219 GCA_016808115.1 Tetrastigma voinierianum | reverse complement strand
GTAGCCTAACATATTTTTAGAGCTATGATTAAATAGAGGTCTCAAGTTTTGCTTCTAACCCCTACATCCTACTATTACCCTGATATGATAAACATTAACCAATAATCATTCAACCTTTAAAGGATACTAGTTATAACCATTTTTCTAAACTGCTAATTTGATGCATTATGAACTTTTTAAATTAAATTGCCTGTATCTCATTTTAGAACCAACACTGGAGTTAGTAATCTTTATCTTGCTAGTTAGGAAACTACAATTGAACATCATTATTCGTAAGATACTCTCTCTCCTCTCATTTCTTCGTTCTTCTTTTCTCTACCCCTTTTCTTTTTTTCGCTTCAGCCTTAAGAAAAGATAATCACTTTTCTTCGTCTTTATCTTCTTTAGATATTGTTCAGCATTAACGTATCCAAAACCATTATGCAAGAATCTAAGTAGCTCAAGGAACATCATGAAGATGTGAAATGTTGAATTAAAGCTAAGAATAGAACCCGGCACACAGAGGAACACTTAGACCAACCCCTTAACATGGAAAAATGAAAGTGCAGATGAAGATGGTTCAGACATGGTCAAAGAAGATCAATGGTAGCATCGATTGCATGAAAAGTGGAACAAATTCAGGAGGAAGAAGCATTCATATAATTAATATATTTTAGTGAATTTCTTAAGAAAAATACTAATGAATAAAGCCGGTATAGTCACCAATGCTAGTGTTTCAGATCGGGTGTCTATTAATCCATCTCTTTATAGTTTTCATACGAAGTGCTTATTATTTCAAACTAAAACATGAGAACAAAAAAAAAATGAAATAAAACAATTGAAAAATATATTCGACATATATGAATTTGGAGAATTAAAGGTTTGATTATGTAGTGAGCCAGTCTATGAAAAGAAGAAAAAGGAGAGGAGGAGGAGGAAGAAGAAGATGAAGTTAATGCTATGACATACCAAGAATAATGCCATGTGCACCTCTATAATAAGAGTTTGTCAAAGGTCCAAACCTTTCCTGCCCCGCTGCAACCAAAAATGGATGTCGTTATCAACACATTGAATTGTCTTTGGAAAAAGCAAAAATGACACCTTCACTAGTTCCCACCCATCATATTTCTTCAGGTATTATAATGTAATTTACTTTATACTCATTTAACAGAACTGTAGGATCATCTCTGTCAGTTGTTTTCTTCACCTAAAAATGGTAAATGTAATTTCACAATGAGATCCCCAAGCTCATTCCAAATCAAATCCTTCAAAGCAGGGTGACATCTTTACAGGGTACAAATCTTTCCAAAATCTTCATGATTTGACATACAGAGTGAATTTAACTTAAGAGTAGAATTAAATAATTTTTTCTTCCCAGTAGCATATAAACTATCCCATTTTTAATCCAAATTCTGCTATATGAGAAAAAACTGCCACAAAGTAGTGCAGAAGTTCACAAAAGTAACAAAATCTCCTGAAGACAACGAAGAAACATTATGATTCTTTCTCAATAATCTAAACTTGAATGACGGAACAAAGAAAATCTTCAACCATAAACGAGGTAACTATAACCACCAAAATGTGATTAAAAAAAGGCTAGCAAAAGCATCTGGAGGACAACTCTTTGGAATCCCAAGAAGTTGGAAGTTAGTTTTCATTTATTACCTGTGTCCCAGATTGTAAGCTTCAATCTTTTCCCACCAATTGTGAGCAACATGATCTTGAAATCAACCCCTGTGCACAATCAAAGCAACACCAAAATCTTAACATAAATCAGGTAGAATAAACTGAAGTTGGTGAAGCCCATGAGAAGGAAATGATTTCGGTATTGCTAATTTAATTTAGAAGCCATTCATGATATATAGTATATTTTAGAAGCACTGTGAAAATCAAAACTCAGAAAGCGACAAGCCCAAAACCATAAAAGAAAATGTAACTTGAGATTCAAATATTTCCTTGAAGTTCAAGCATAACACAGGGAAAATATCTAGTTGCTGACGGAACTAGGATTAAAACTAAAATCTATCGGTATAGAACCCCAACATAGAATTCATGAATTCTAGAGTGTTATATCTGTTCCACCAACTTACATTTCCTAATTATCTTCAAATCCAACTTTGACTATCTGAAACATGATTATCTTATTTGAATAGATGATAGATCCATGTTTCTTTTCATCAAAATTTGATGACATTGTGCCTATAAATTTGATGGCAGAGCTAAAAACATCCCTCAGACAACCCAATTTGGCAACCAGGCTATGATTGAAGACATAACTCAAACACTTGGCATTAAAATCAGGATCTCAACAAAGGATAAAAAGAGAATCACATTTCTCAGGAACAAATGACAAATCTTCACATTTCTGGAGGCCTCTCTGAAACCTTCTCTTCCACATTGGGGTTTGGAAAATACTGGGTTGCTTCACAGCAGGATCAACCCTTCCAACAACACACAACAACTTCAATGGATGCAATATCTTCCTTCTCCCCACATTTCCCCTTTTCCCTTTTGTTGGATCATCAATTTGAGTGTTTCACACTATTCTAATTTTGGATAACCACAGGAAAGAATTGTATAATTAACAATAACCATGAGAAAAAACTGTAATCTCGCAAACATCCAACTTCCCATTTAGATCTTTCCTGAATCAAACCCACAAGAAACATCAGGGATGGGTTCTCTGGCCACAGGATTTACAATCTTCTGTCCTAAATTCAATCAACACCCAATAAAAAAAATAGAGAAAAGAACAAAAACAAAACAAAGTGAAGCACCTGGAAGGTCCTAGAACATGAAGAACAAGTCAAAAAACAGAGTAAAAACAGGAGGCAGGAAGCAGATACGGAAAAGCTTGAGACAAATAAAGAAAGAGAGAGGGAGAGGGAAAGGGAAAAGAAAAGGGGGGAAATAGAAGTAGTAGTAGTACCAATGGTGGGGGAAAGATCATGGGCAGAGCCGGAGAAAAAACTAAGGAGAAGACTACTCTTGCCAACGCCAGAATCCCCAATCAACAAGATCTTGAAAGAGCAATCATAACTGGATTTACCACCTCTTCCAAAAGAAGAAGAACCCATGTGGGACGATTCACACACCCACCCCACCCCACCAAAGTCCTTTCAATGGTAGTATATGTGAAGAAACAAAGAACAAGAAAAGAAGAAGATAAAAAACAGGGGATGGAGAGAAACAAAATGGGAAGGTCTCCAGTCTCCCCCTGAGGAATGAGACAGTGGTGGAAGTTGGCGCTGTCTGTGTATATGCGTGTGCATGGATTGGGCTTTGAATCTTTGAATTTTGTTTTTTGAAATAAATGGGGAATTTAGAGAGAATTAGAGAATCGATATTCAAATGAAAGGGACAAATGTCCTATTTTGAGTATTTTCCCCCACTCCAACCCTCTCCACGTCCCGCGCCTGCTTTTGTCCTTTCATTCTTGTTTTGTTTCCTTTTCTATCATCTCCTTTCTTATATTTCAAACTTCTTTGATCCACGACAGCCGAATTTCTGAACGTTGAAAATTTTAAAAAATTAATATCAACTCTAAATTAAACGTCTCTTTGGCTCCTATTTTTGAAAACCAGAATAGTTGAAAACACAAAAAATATTATTTTTATATTTTATGAAAATTTTTCTTTTTTTTTTAATAAATTATAATTTTAAGATAATAAATTATTTTTATTGGGACTCTATTTGAAAACCCTCTTCCTATGCCCCTGCTTGTTTTGCCAATGAAAGCTTTACCACTTCAGTTATTCTTGGAATTGAATATTTTATGTGTTTTAAAAAAAATGAGCACCAAACTGTTTTTTTTTTTGTTTTCTTTGTTTTTCAAAATAAAATTTTGAGTAGACCCTAAGATTCTTTTTTAAAATGTTTCACACTTAAAAAAAATGATATTTTAAGAATTTGATTAAATTAAGAAACTAGAAGTTTCCACAGAATTTTATTTAATATTCATGATTTAATTCGTTGGTATAGTACAACCATTATATTACTTTATTTGTTTTTATTAATTTTTAATTTTATTCCATATTTATTGAATCAATTTTTCACCATTGTATTCATTTATTTATTTTTACTTTATTATTCCTATATTTATTGAATCAATTTTCTAATGTATGGTGGTTGCCTTTTATTTTAATTCAAAAAATAAATAAAAAATTAATACACTCAAACTTGGGATCCATCTCCCTATGCCCTTTTCCAATTTTAACAATTAACGTTTTAGTATTTGAGTTAGGCATAACGAAATTCAAAAAATTCTTATATATATAAAAGTAGCATGAGTTTGGAATTTCCACTTCTAATACAAAGAACATAATATTTGCAAATTACTGCATCTAACCAATTTGATCTGCTTTCTTCTGTTATGGTGAATTTCAATTTAAGCAAAGATTAATTTTTCAAGATTTTGTTTTTTTTTTTTGTTTTTGAAAAAAAATGTAATTTTATTGATTCAAACTATTAGAGGTGAAATAACATTCATGTTAATATTATAATATATCGACTCAAAGTATATACATTTGATAATTCTATAATGACTATAATACTACAGCTACGCTATAAATATATCGACAATCGCTGATTCGATTGATATTTTTGTTCGACGAATAATGCTTTGTCGATTGAATTACCCATACAAGTAAACACCACAACAAGACCAGGAAAAAAAAACCACCATACAAAGATGATACAAACAATATGCTGCAACAAGACAACGATGAAAACCCAAAAATAAATTAAAAACTCAAATATTTGTGGAAAAGTCAATTTATTGAGAAGACGGTTAAATGATATATAGATGAGTGATTTCAGGTCGAGAATGACAAAAAATCACCCCTTCTTTCTTAAGGAAATGAAGCTAGAAGAGAAAAAGACGAGGGAAAACTTTCAAAACTTTGTTGTGATTATATTGATGTTGAATAATCTAAAGAACATGGCAATAAAGACCTTATTTATGCATTGAGTTAGCTTACTAAGCGGTAAACGTGGGGATTGGGCTCCACGTGAGGCAATATGGGGCGGACGGGCTGGATTGGGTCACGCCAATATCCAATGAGCCAATTACCTTTATAAGCCAAAATTGGACGGCGAGCTCGCCACACCGGATCGCCTAAATTCGGTTAGGTCAAGTTTGTCAAATTTCTTCAGGCCAATAAATTAACGGCCCAACCCAATCATAATTTTAAATAGGCCGAGCTTAAATAGCCACCTCTAGGTCTACCGGAAGTCTCAGGTTTAAGTCCTTATAAGAATAGAATACTACAATAATGTAATGTAAAATGGACATATGTAACTAGGTTGAAGTATATATTACTTAAATTCTAATAATTTTTTTTTTGGAATTAAACTATTATAAGATAACATGATTTAGTAAAAAAGTTTGATAATAATCGTTATCACCTTCAATTAAATTTTAGCCATTTGGAAAATTTTCCTTGAATATTTTTAAATTTTTTTTTATAAAATATATTTGTTTATTATTTATTTATTAAGGCTTTTGAATTTGATATACTCATGATTAAAGTCTAAAATAAGATTACCTATTTGTAAAATTCATGTCATTGATAGTTATTATGACGCTTCTTCTAAGAAAAGAAGAAAATTCTACAAAATTATGATGTTTTCAATTAAGAAAATTTTTATTATCTTCCTGCATGCATTTTTTTTTTTTTTACTTTTCAATATTTATCGTGACGGGATGCTTAACTGTTTGTACTTGAGGGTAATTAATTATATATAATATAAAGAGTCATGTCCCAAAAATAACTTTTAAGAAAAAAAAAAATCCAAAATAATTAATCTTTTAAAATATAATCAAATTAGTCACCTCTTGTCATATCATTAAAAAAAACCGTAGTTGATAACTATTGTTTTAAAAAAAATTTCAAACATGAATTATTTTTTTTAAAAACTTTAGTCATCAACCACCACGATTTTAAATTTTTTGACATTATTTTGAAACATATGTAAATTTAAGAATTTTTTTTTTGTGAAAAAGATTATTTTAGGATATCACTATAAGATAAAGGGATTAAATCGACTTTTGTCCCAAAATAATATATTTTACAAAAAAAAAAAAAATACAAATCTAGTACGTTTTGAAAAAAAAATGCCTAAATTAGTCTTTTTTTTATCATATCATCAAAATTGTAATTGATGACTATTGTTTCAAAAATTTAGAGATTCTTTTAAAAAGAAAAAAAGATTATTTTGACATCGCTATAAGATAAAGGGATTAAATTAGTTTTATCTTTTAAATAACATATGTTATAAAATAAAAACTAATTTAATACATTCAAAAAATGTTTAAATCAATACGGTCCCTCATCAAATTATAAATGGATAATTACTGCTTAAATTCTTTAAAAGTTGAAAAAATATAGTTATCCATTATAGTTTTAATTTTTTTGTGTTAAAATCATAAATTACGATTTTAACCTTGAGATTAAAAAAAAGAATTATTTTGACACAAAAAATTTAAATAATTATAGGCTATATAGACTAGATTAGAGGACAAAAAACCTGAAAGCCTGGTGTAGGGTCGCTGTTACCAGAAGTTAGGACAACGGGCGGATCATCTTGGACTGCAACGGAATTTAAAATGAGTCAGTCGATTACGAAACGGGATTTAGATTACTACGTCCTGACACGTGCGGATCATGTGACACGGCTACGTGAAAGCATAGACTAGCTTCTTTTTTTTCCCCTCCATCCGGTATAGTTGGCGGATCCGAGTTGGGCCACCTATCACGGACTGATGACAAACCGTGACGGTTTTAAATTTCCACGGCGCTTTTCTTTTCATTATCTTTCCCCATTTTAAAATACCATTGTTTGTTTGACTAACTGAGTCTTATGTCATCTCCTCTCCTATCTGAAATCCGTTCTTATTTTTCATCCTCGTTCAAAAAAAGAGATAATTTTTAAGATTTTTTTGGTCTGAAATCACTCATTTTATTATTTCACCTACTCAAATTTGAGCTTTCTTCTTACTATAAAGTTTAAGCCTAATTTGATCCGAGTTTATTTTGATTTTTTTATTTTATGCTTACCACCGAATATTATTACAACGCCGCGCTATTCACACTTTTGCGCGAATGATTCGCACAATAACGCCGCTCGAATGATGGTGTTTCACATCAAATCCCGTTGCTAAGATGCTTCATCGACGGAAATTTTGCATTCTAAGATATTACGATTACTCGCAGTGCTGTACCGCCGTCATATTAATTGACAATGGCCGCCATCTTCTAACGTTTAATAAATATCGAGGCTGACGGTGGGAATATATTATCATTATGAATCAATTAAATTTCAGTTTCTATTGTCAAAAAAAATATAATACCATTGTTTGATGGTGTGATATTCTTTATTGTTAACTCCTAATAAGCATCTCCAACGGGCCTAGTCGATTAACATAGAGAAATAAGGTCCACTATCCAGAGAAATAAGGCCCACGCCCCAGTCCAGGCAAGGCCAATAAGCTCGTTGACTATTTAACCGGGCTAGATAGGTTTTGAATATTGTTAAGACCCGTTGCCTAGTCATTGACCTTGTATAGATTATCTTTTCAATTTAAAATATCATGCGATTGATGACATTGAACTTATCTTGGATTCTCAAGCATAATGGAAGGGTACTTTGTGTAAGAAGTTTAACTATGTCATTGATATCCTTGATAGGGATGAAGAAGAAATTAATAGGATGGAAAGTAGCCATTTTTCTCTCAGTTGGCCGTGAGACCTTAGTCCGTTATGAATATTTCTATCTCCTTTTGTGAGGAACTTGATAAGGTGTATAGGGATTTTCTATGGGGTCATGACCATGGAGTGAAGATGATTCATCATCTTGTTGGATTAGTAGACATGGTTTGTAGGCTAAAGGAATTGGGTGGTTTAAGATTACGACAACTGAAGCATTTCAACTTAGCTGGTTTAAGTAAATTAGCTTAATTGGTTGGATACGCATGGGTTTATGAGAGCCCTTTATATATATCTTCATACATCTATGGATGTTCCTGTGAACACCGACTAGGATCACCATGCATGGTTGGCTAATGACTAAGCAACATCACTTTCTACCCATAGAGCTAGAGGTGTTAGAGGACATCAATGTTTTTGTTCTAAGAACCGACATTGTAGCAAGGGATATCTTTGTTTGGATTTTATCTCCTTCCAGTAGTTTCTCAATTAAAGATGCACATATTATTGCAAGTTCTTTGTGGGGTGTTGTTAGTGACAAAATTTGGAGTCAAATTTGACGAGTGAAGGTGCCCAAACGATGCCGGTATTTTCTATGGTTGATATGTCAGGATAGACTGATCATGACTAATGCAAGACGACATATAATGGGCTTAGTGGCTATGACTAGGTGTGCATTGTGCTTTATTGCATGTTTTGCGTGATTGCCAATATACAGAGAGCATATAAAACATTAAATTTAGAGAATAAAAATGATTTTCAAAGAACCCTAATGTGATAGGCCTAAAAATATAAAGAATAGGAACTAAATATTCAATCACTAGGAAGATAAATATTTAGCCAAAAACAAGAAAGGAAACTAACATACTTTTTCTTAAAAGTAACACACTAAAAAAAAAATGTCTATGAGGAGAAGCAAAAAAAAAAAGAAACTAGATAATTCTAAGATAAGGCTTGAGAATCAAATCAACCGTAATATGAAATAAATCAACAACAAATCAGTACCAAACAAATCAGCATCAAATAAGCTCCAAAATAACAGCAAATCATAAACAAATCAGCATCAAATTAGCTCCAAAATAAAAACAAATTAACAAGAATCAACACCAAATCTACGCAAATCGCCCAAAATAATGCAAATCAACAAGTCAAAACGCCTTGCCTCTGGCCCAGTTCTGATTCACCTTGGCTGACGCCACTACTCCTTTCGCTTTCCTTTTGTAGCTTGGAATATGCGAGCTTCTTCCACGTGGACATTTCGGATTCAAACATGAAGGGTTTCTTTGAATCTCTTAGCCCTGGCTCGTGTTATAGGGCCCAGTGAGATTTCAAGCGGGTCCATACTCCATTCTTTTATGTTTTCTCTTCATGTTTTCAAAAACCGTTCTTAAAAACATGAATTAAATCATTCCTTTATATGGGCATAATCATATCTTCTTTTAATATTTCAATCTCTGACATTCAATCTCCATAATCTATGACTATATTTTAATTTTTTCAAAGTAGTAAATGACAACGCTTTTAATAAATAAACTTATTAGATTATCACATGATCAAATTTCTTAAACATCAATTTCAGCGGTTCTGAGCCCATTAAATGTGGTTAAAGAACGTGAGGGAAATATGTTTAGGTATGTAATTTCTTTTTTTGTATATACTCCATCAACTTATGCAATATATACAAGTCATACTATTTTCATACAATATTAATCATATTACCTTTGATAGGGAATACTCTCATCTCAACCATACACACTAACGACTCCTTTCATGAATTTTGAGTATTTTTCAATAATTTGAAAAGATGATTACCATTTTTTGTTTAATTAATTCCCACAATATTATTGTACCCTATAATTACTAGACATCGGATTACTAGAATCTGGGATGATATCCACGACACAAACACCTTCAAATCTCTCTTCATGTTTTCAAAAACCGTTCTCAAAAACATGAATTAAATCATTCCTTTATATGGGCATAATCATATCTTCTTTAATATTTCAATTCCTAGATATCTCAATCTCCATAATCTATGACTATATTTTAATTTTTTTTCAAAGTAGTAAATGACAACGCTTTTAATAAATAAACTTATTAGATTATCACATGATCAAATTTCTTAAACATCAATTTCGATGTTCTCTTAGAGCCCATTAATGTATAAAAGAACGTGAGGGAAATATGTTTAGGTATGTAATTTCTTTTTTTGTATATACTCCATCAACTTATGCAATATATACAAGTCATACTATTTTCATACAATATTAATCATATTACCTTGATAGGTAAATACTTCATCTCAACCATACACACTAACGACTCCTTTCATGAATTTTGAGTATTTTTCAATAATTTGAAAAGATGATTACCATTTTTTGTTTAATTAATTCCCACAATATTATTGTACCCTATAATTACTAGACATCGGATTACTAGAATCTGGGATGATATCCACGACACAAACACCTTCAAATCTTCTATTTGAGTTTTTTTTTTTTTTTTTAATTCATTTCTTTTGCAATGGGAGAATATTGCTGCCTCCTCATTTTAACAGTTCTCTAAATGTGTAGGTATCAAGGTTTAAAATATCGTGATATATAATTTATCGGTGTTAGTCGATACGATATACAACATCGATAATCGATTGACTTAAATATCAGAAAAATCGTAAATATCGCGATATATCGTTTAGGCGATAAATCATTGATAATTTCTGGGATTTTGCTGATATTTAGTGAAAATTTTCAAAAAAAAAAATATATATATATATATATATATATAGCAGTAGCAGTATATATATATATATATATATATATATATATATATATATATATATATATATATATATATATATATATTTGAGGTGGATGTCTTGTTATGGAACAAGGAAATAAGAAATGAAGAGATGTGAGAGAAAAAATGAAAAGTCAATTAATAATTAATAATAGTTATTGTATGTCTTCCTTAATAATTGTCATCATTAATTATTTGTAGAAAATAGAAAAAGATCAAGAGACGGTTAGAATTATTATGTCTTTTTTAATAATTACTATCATTAATTTATTATGCATTTCTTAATAATTACTATCATTAATTATTTACAGAAAAGATGAGAAGATCAAGAGACGGTTGGAATTATTATGTTTTCCTTAATAATTAATTAATTATGGTCTTCCTTACACTACATTTAATTTTTAATAATTAATATTAAAATTTAGATTGAAAAATTTTTTAAATTAAAAAACAAGATTGTGCAAATCTTAAATACAAACAATTTAAAAGAAAAAAATTATTAAATGAAATCTTTGAAATTATTTATAGTATTTTTAGAATATTCTAAAATATAAATAAAAATATAAAAATTAGTCATATTATATAAAATCGCTTAACCAATTATTTTGTATAAATCATAGAAAAATGAATTTTTAATGTTTTTTTTCAAATCTAATTGATATTATCATTCATATATTCAAACTAATTTTGATATATAAATTGAATATATCTTTAAATTTTAAATAATTTATAAATACCGATATATCGGTAAAATCCAAGTACCAATACATGCATCAAAACCGATATTTTCATCATTGGTAGACATGGATTAGTTTCTTCTTTAATTTAAATTTAATTTAATTTTACATTTTAGGCTAGGTTAAGCTCACATGGACGGCCCATACCCACATAAGTCCACATTATACCCATTTTAATGAATATCTTTAAAACCAAGTAGATATGATTTGAGTTTGACAAAAAAAAAATTATGATCAATATTAAGTTAATTTGATTCCACCAGGTAAAACAATAACAACTCTTTTGGAGCCTTGCATTAGGTTTACAGAACTTGAAATTATATTAACATTGACTTAGTGTAAAATGAAGTTAGATATATACTTATTATCTTGAAGAATTTTATGTTGTGCCACAATAGCTTATAAAGCACACATCTTCATGATCATGTACTATATAATTAACGAAGTTAGGAGGATCCATCTATATATTTAACTAAGAAAATAATAAATATGTAAGTGCCATGCATAGAATATATATGAAAAAAAAAAAAACTAATGTTTGTAAAATGAGAAAACATATAAATATAAAATAACATGTTAAAGCATAACGATAAACACAGCCATCTCCCATTAAATGATCAATCTTGCTATTAGGATCTTTAAAAATAATGACACATATAAGTTGGTTATGTCTTCAATTTCAATATTATCAACGAATTCAACTCAATCTTTTTTGTTTTCATTTTTCATGGGGTTTAGTAAATGTTAAGATATATATGATATATCATCGAATAATGAGCTAGATATTAGTGCTCTTCTATAACTTAACTGATAGTCTCGAATGAGTTCTAGAAATGCAATTGTATTATGTGATAGAGTTTTACGGTCCTTGTGGTCTCTCTCGATTTGTTTGAGAATTAACAACGACATGATTTAAAAATCGTTTTTACTCAGGTACGGATCCGTCTCAAAACACCTCAAGATCCGACAAAAAGGTATGATGAAGAATCCTTTCATGATAATTTATAGTTAAAAATTCATTTCTCAAAATGTTCTCTTAATTTTACTTCATGTATCTTTCGCTTTCATTGGATGATTTTGCTTCAGTACTATTCCACTGTTGATGGTAGGTAGTATTTATAGTGCATTCACATTTGAAATTAACATAGAGCTAATTAGATAATATTGATGATTTTTCAATAAAAACTTAGTATATGTTTGCTTACAATTTTTAAAATTGCTTTTTGTTCCAAAAAACAAAGAAACACGGAGAACATATTTGATCTCTATTTTTTTGTTCTAAAAAAATACGAAGAACATAGAAAACACTGAATTTAAAGAATAAAAATAATTTTCAAATAACACATCCAAATACTGTTCTTTGTGTTTTTAAAAACTGTTCTCAATAACATGAACCGCGCATGCTCTTAATGTTTTGTTGACAATGTAAAAAACATAAAATGAATTGGTAATATCCTTTCTCAATATTGATGTTCATGGAGATCATTCAAGATACAAAAAGTAGTAAAAACCTTTCCTAAAAAATTTGCCACATAGCTTCATCTATGAGTTAATTATAAACAAATAAATAAATATTGTGAAGTGATTTGAAAACTGGATAATTGCCAACAATTTTTGAAAATTATTTTTGATGTTTTATAAAATAAAATTTTGTTTAAAAACCTAACATGATTTTAATATTTTTTATATTTTAAGAATAAGTTTATAAAAGGTGTTTTATTTTTTTATCCATATAAGGTGTTTTATTTTTAATCAGTTTATATGCTTCTATAATTAATTCTAAAGATTGTTATTAAAAAGGGGATTATGTTAAGGTGCATTATTGGACCAATAAGAAAGGAAAAGAAAACTCAACTCACCCACATTATTATGAAATGTACTATAAGCACCAAATTAATAAAACAATGCATTGAAACAGTAACTCGCCTATTAAGTCAAAATTTCCCTTAATATACAGCCAAAAAAATCTCCCTCTCTTCTCTCTTCTCCATGATTGTACATGTGTTACATAAAGGATAATTGTGTTACATTAGTGTTATAAGTGTTACATCAAATATAATTTTGTTACATTAGTGTTATAACAGTGTTACATTAAGAATATCCGTGTTACATTGGTGTTACAATTGTGTTACATTTGTGTTATAACAATGCTATATCAAAGATAATTATGTTACATTAGTGTTATAACAATGTTAAATGAAGGATAATTGTGTTACATTAATGTTATAAGCATGTTATATGAGTATAATATGAATACTTCTTCATACGCACACCATAACATGCAAATGCAAGTGTACAAAGATATAATTCTTAGGGTTTTTTATCCTCTTCCTCTCCTCCTTTAGACGCACACCATAGCACGATATAGGTAATTGAAACCTTGATTTTTTTTTAAAGATTATGAAGTGTAGATGTAAAAAGAGTGGATGGGTTTCTCATTTGCAAGTTTTCTCTCCCCCCCTTTTGTATGCATGATCGCTTTGGAAGAGAAGAGTTACAGGTCATCTCTTTCTCTCTCTTAAGTGTAAATACATGGAGCTCACTGGTCAACACATTAAAGACAATTTTGTCATAATAGGAGAATTATTGTTCTAATGCATCATTTTACTAATTTGGTGTAGATAGTACATTTCATAATAATATGGGTGAGTTGGGTGCTTTTTTCCTTTTTTTAGTTCAATAATTCACCTTCACATAATTATTCCCATTAAAAAATAAAAATAAAGATAGGAAAATTAACTCAAAACATATAAAGGGTAGAATTAAGTGATAAAAGTTTAGGTCAGACTTCAGTGGTAAAATGTTGAAAGTTCAAGCATGAGTTCTTATAAGAACATGGGAAAAACAATTACACAAAAGTAAGTAAAAAACTAAAATATTTTATTTTTAAAAATAAAAAAGTAGTTATATGTAAGGGGTGGGCATGTTCAATTAACATAATCGTGCCACAAAAAAAAAAGATTATTGATTATCAATTTGTTATTTATATAAACCAAAGACTTAACCGTTAATATGATCAACCAAAAGCTTGGTTAATTTTTATTTTTCTGCTAATCATATATCGCTTTTACAATTAGAATAAAAAAGTAAATTTGTAATTCCATAATCATATATTAAAGTTTTTAAATTATACACTTACTATAAATATAATAAAAAATGCAAAGAAAAAAAATAAAAGTTGATAATAAAACCTTTGAACAATGATTTATGCAAACTAAGAAGATTAATGGAGATGGAAGTTCTATTAATACTGCATGAGCCTTAAGCTGTTGTGGATGGCAATGAGGTGGGTTTCGGGATGAGGTCCTCATCCCCATTCTCATTCCAAAATATAAATGATTTTCCCCATACCCTGACCTCAAACCTCGGGTGGGGCAAGAGGGATTCCTATTCCTGTTTCAAATCAGTTCTAAATCCAATCCTTTCCACCCATCTGGCCTGGCTACATAAAACACTTTTAATTCAACCTAAAATTTTAAGAGATTTAGGACCAAATCAGAAACCCGAGAAAATTCAAATTTTTGAGAAATGATAAACAAGTAATTTTGGCCAAAATCGTGAATTTTTCTAGATCCTGATGACCTAAACGAACTTCACCATTGAAATCGCTTCACTAAATCTATTACTGAGATCAAATTTCGTAGAATTCCACGATAGTCGAAATTTCACGCTTTTCGAGGTACTGAGGATAGCATGAGACACTTGGCACGTGATGAGTGGCTCACAGTGCGTCACGTGTCGAGTTCAAAATGCCTCAAACTAAGAGCTAAGGTGGAATCCAAATGGACATGTGGCAACATGTGGTTGGATGGAAATCCAAGTGGATGGATATGTGGATAAGGGTAATTCAAGGGAGCCAATAAGAGATTGGTGTGGGAGGACATCCCACTTGATCCATCTTGGACCAAACCGGTGGGATGGGAGAGGGAGAGAGAAAGAGAAAGAGGAAGAAAGAAAGGGTTTTAGAGAGAGAGACTCTACCTTATCTCTAAATTTCCCGGCGATCGGACCGATGGCGTTCGGCGGAGCAGGAAAAAAAGAGCTTCTCCGCAATGAGAGCTACACGTAGAGACTAGAAACAAGGAGTTTTGACAAACTCCGGGAGGTAGGGGTTTTCCTCCTACTTGCTTTACACCTTATTTAAGAACCATACAAATGGTTGGAGTGTTTGGAGCCGAAATGGCCGTGCATTTCAGTCCCAAGGATTGGGACTGAGTGCCGAATTTTGACCGTCTTCTGGTTGCACTTGCTCGACGCAGACTATTCAATGTCCTTAATCAAAGTTCAGATTTATTGACGCCCAAGATGGACTGTTGGATTGTTTATTGGCCCATGTGGGCTGATTATGTGTTATTGCTAATGATGAATAACATGATGATTGTGTGTAAATTATGTTAATATATGCACATGTGACATATCGATAATGAAGCCAATGAAAGGCATATTGCATTCATATATGCAATTCGAACACCATAGGACAAGAGGGTGTGTGAGTGCATGACATGATTTCGAGGGTTACACAACAATTTTATTGGCATACCCAATTATGGAAGTATATATATATAGTATATATATATATAGCATATATATATATATATATATATATATATATATATATATATATATATATATATATATATATATATATATATATATATTCCGAGGGTTGCCTACAATTTATAATGTAGTATGTCCACTATAATATATCGGAGGTTGTCCATAACAAAAAATATCTATTAAAAACAAAATTTTCTGTTACATGATAGCATGCATTGTCCAAGCAGAGAACGCCACCTTTACTGAACAAACAAGTCATACTGTAATGGAGCACTAGTATATAACTGCGTAGAAATCCAATCACGGCATACCACCTGCCATGTAGAAAAATGATTTGCACTTGAGGTGTGCCTGGGCTTACTTAAGTCTTATCCGAGGCCCATTTTATGAGCAGAGGCTAGATTAGCCTTATTTTTGCATCATGTAAATTTCATGGAAACCGTATTTTTGGTACAAAGAAACAGCTGGAGTCATAATTAAACCTTTGTATAATAGCTATATTTTGATAAGCTGGCTAGATTCAAAGAGCCTTGGGGTGAATGATAAGGCTAATTATAGTAATTTTGTGGTTCGTTGAATTAAAGAAAATGAGAGAAATAGCGGGCTACTCGCTCACTTCATCTTGCAGTTCGCACCCCAGTGGTGTGCCTTACGATAGAAGGGCACGACGCAGACGTGCTCGGGCGCACGCATGTAGGACTCGTGGCGCTGCGGCCAGAGGGCCGCACGACACCTCCCGAGTTCTCCGTCAGATAGAAAATTCTCTAGGACAGATAGCCTGATCCCCATGTCGGATCCTCGGATCTTGTGTCGCGACAAAGACGCTTTTTAGTGGGGATTGAAGTCTATAGTGCGGATGTGGTTTTCTCTGCCGCAAATGGCGGTTGTCGCGCCAGCGACAAGATTGTCGTGTCGCGACAGAAAGTGGTATGGTGGGATCGAGTCCTGCCACGACAGAAATGGGGCTGTCTATAGTCTCGACTATTTTGGGTCATGACAGAGCCAAAGGAGTCTGGTCAGAGTCATGACCGGGCGGGTCAGCTGAGCGCCGCATAGAGCCAGTTGCGGTGTGCAGGAGTTAGCGCGAATGCAGAATGTGTCATATGACCGCTCCACGACAACGCCACAAGAAGACTACAGATATCATCATGCATTGTTGACTCCACTAATGATAGTGTACAAAGGTAAAAATTATTTTAAAAAAAGAGACAAAATTGACCCCACAGATCATGCCATAAAATCACCAAAATATTACTTAGATTAAACACAAAATTTCAACCAAATCATCAAAATATTTTCCAGATCAAACACAAAAACAACATAGATTAGAAATCAAAGCGAAGTAGTAACAAAAAAAAAAGAAACACTAAAGAGACGTATTAGGCCGTGTGCATGTGGCTTGAGAATCAAAATTTTCTTCCACTTTCTTGACATTTTGTAAACGTCAGATATGGAGTGAAAGGTAGCAATGGAATCCATTTGAAACACTCATTTGCTGAAGCAAAGATAAGGAAATGTAATGGAAAGACTGATAAAATCTAGGGCTTAGGAAGAAAGTGATTAGAGATCGAAGAGAATCGTTGAAATTGAAGAGAAACAACCCAACTAAAGATTTGACGCTACCTAAGGAGGGGATGGATGCACGTTTGGGAAATGAGAGGATGGTTGCATGTTTGGAAGAAGAGGATGACTGCTCTGCTGCTGGACTTGAAACCCTAGAGAAAGGGAGAGCTCCTACTATGGTTGGAAGTGGAAAGAAAAGAAAATAAAGTGGAAACCCTAAAGAAATTAAATGAAAGGTTATTTATATAGGAAAAGTAACTTAATAATTTTAAAGCGAGGCAGGTTAGGTTATTGAAAACCCAATCCCGATCTTGAACAACCCAATTCGGGTTTTAAAAAGTAATCCTAAACCCACCCAGAACCCGATTATTATTAACTGTAGAGCATTTAGTCCCATTAGTGGGTTGGGGACTAAAAAACTTGGGCCCTCGCTGCCATCCCTAGACTTTGCTGAAAAATGATTATAACCTCAAACTCCCCTCACCCTATCATCAAGGCCTAGAAGCTTTACAAGCCTAAGACCTCTTTATACTTGGGTCTCGAGATTGGGACATTGAACTCATGGAAGAACTCTTCTACCCAAGAGACATTACTGCAATTGCTAGAACACTACCCTTATCACATGACATAAAAATAATTTGGTAACACAAAAGAATGGAAATTACATCTACCATTGCATCAACAATTAGTCGACTACTTCTAGCTTAGCTTTCCTAGAAACTGGTCCTCCATATGGAAATTCAATTGTTCATCTAGAGAGCTTGCATGAGATGCTTTTGTTGGAATAAATGTCATTTATTCCAAAGGAATGAATACCATTCTCATCCTAAAGAATGACGATCTTCATTCTGTAATGAATGTCATTCTAAGAATGAATTATTCATTCGGGAGGAATGAATGTTTTTCATTCCTAGCCCTATATGCGAGCTTCTCCTGCTCAAAGTGGGATCGTATTTTTCTTTCTAAGTTTGCAAAGTTAGGCTATTACATCAAGTTTGAATGCTGCTATTTGTAATGGTAATGGGTTCAAACATATTTTCTAATTCATCGAAGTAGCATCATGTGTTGTGTTGCTTGTATTGTCGCTTTCGCATCTCAAAGGAGGCAAACGCTCGATCTTGTGGCCTCCCAGCACTAGAGTAAACGTGATCCGCTTTTTAAGGATATCGTGACTCCTTACGAGACTCGACATCCTCAATCTCTCATTTTCTTTCTTTGTAATTTTTCCTTTCCCTTGTCATTTTGTTTCCATGTATTTGCGAATAAAGTTTTGTAACAACTTTTGAGAGGCAGAGGTGACAACGTGGACATAAACCCCAACATAACAAGGTCTTTTGCAAAAGTATTCTTCTCTAGCCTCAAGGAGAAAATCAGTTACTTTGGCACTATAGCATGGATAATGTTGGATTATAGGTATGGTCGTCAAGTGTCGACCACCTCAGACCTAAGAGACACATCCGCGGATGTGTTTCCTAGTGGACTCTCAGGTTCCTATAAATATAGGAACCTGAGACACCTTATGGGGTTGGTTGAAAAAGTTGAAAATCTATCCTCTCCCTCATATAGAAGACCTATCACATTTGTAAACCATTCTAAAAACTACAGATGAAAAGAGTGTTCATACTGTGAAAAACTTAGAACATATTTCATCAAGGTGATCTAATTCTCGCTTGACGCATTGAAGACAATCGAGTTCGCGTCTGAAAACGCCAGCAAGAAGCTTCCTTTTCTGCTACTGCTCTTACATTGGTATCAGAGTCATTTATGGTTATCTTTGTGCTTCATGTTCTCTGGAAAAGAAATGTGTTTTTTTTTAGAGGAAAATCGAACATAGATTGATTTTTTTGGGGCTCTTAAACCTTATTTTTTTTGTTGAATTTTGGTATGGATGGAAAGATCTTGTCGAGAGCTTTCCAACGAGTATTTTTTATTTTTTATTTTATTTTGGATTTTTTGGAGTTCTGGTTGATTTATTATGATTTTTTGAAGTTTTATGGAAAAATAGATTTTTCTGAATTTTCCGGCGAACGGCAAAGGGATGCAGTAATCGGTGGCTTATATTAACGACCGACGGCAGCCGTCAGAGTGACATGGAGGGGATGCCACGCAGGCCATCTTGGTCCCCTTTGATGACTTGGCATTTGACCTGATAATTTGGCACTCGACCACATGCTAACATGTCACCGACTTTGATCGAGCTAATTATCATCACCAACTTTAATCGTCTGCTTGACCTCATGAGAACTTCCGCCGACGGATTTTAAATTTTTGTCTTTAAAATTTCCCATCTAATGAACACTTTCTAGAGCATGAAGAGGTCGTTTGATATTTTTAGAAATTAGAAATGTACATTGGAAGTATTATTACATGTGATTAGACATGTTGGAAATAGAGTACCTAATTTCTTAGTTATTGGAGCATGTATGTAATAGCAATTGTAGATAGAGATAGAAATCTCTTACAATACTAAAAAATTTCTCCACTTTTTAAATATAGTGGGAGAACAAATGATGATCATTTTGGAGTGATTGGGTAAATACAAGAAATACCCGAATCATCCATTATAAAAACACATTGGTGTTATGCATGATATGTTATGGAACTTTCATGTAACCTTCCATGAGCATTACGAGTTGTCGGTAGAACAATCAATGTGGATAGTGCTCGACTCTCTGCCTGATTCATGGAAAATCTTAAAATTAGCTATGGCTGAGAGAAATTAGCCAAACAAGTTAAAGTACAAGAAGATTGTCCCTAAATTAAAGGGAGAATTGAAGCGTTGAATACAAGGTGGTATTAGGTGATCTAGAAAATCAATGAATACATTTCCATGGAAGAAGAAAATGTCTTAGACATTGATAGAAAGGGAATTTGCTAGAAGAGAAGATGCAGATCACTAAAGAAATGAATGATTTAGAAATGAAAATTAGAAAATGTTTAGCAAGCCATAGATACATGTATAGATATATTTTATCTTCTTTCCATTAATGAAATATGTATGAAATGTTTATATGACATAGATTGTTGGTACACATGAAATAATAAACATTTAGCTTTATCTTTAGATATGTGTATGTATTTGCTATTATTACTTTGTGGGATGTTAGGATTGGAAATGAGTGTCTCTTCCCATAGTAGCATCATTTGTCGTAAGTTTAACTCAACCATACCAATCTAATTTTTTGTTTGGAGAGATTGATTATATCATTATGATGACTTTTTGTTTCTCTACAAGGAATTAGTTTCTTATTGTTTGATTTAGAACTTTGCATGTAATGGGCCACTAAAGTTATGGAGCAGCTAAGTTAGTGTTTTTTTTCCTTTATTTTAGTTGAAATGGCTGCTACTAGGAGCATAGTTGCTGACCTAAACCAAGGAGACAAACTAAATGACAAAAATTACAATGTTTGGCATCATAAAATTTAGTATCTCTTGGAAGAACAAGACATGCTGGAGACAATCATACAACTAATGGCTAAGCCCGAGCATGGGACAAGTGCCTAACATAGGCGAGATATGGAAGCATATCAGGCCTATAAGCATAAGGATAGGGTTGCTCACATTCTAATGCTAAGCATCATGAGAAATGATCTAAGGTTGCGCTTTTAGAGTAATCGCACAGCCATGGTCGTCTGGTACGCTGTCAAAGTACAATTTGATGGTACTTCAACCACTGGGTTGCGTCAGATAACTTTAAAATTTGATACTTACAAGAAGCAATTGAATCATACTATGAGGCAACACTTGATTGTCATGTCAAACATGATAAGTGAGTTGAGAAGTGTCACACCACCGACCGATGAGCAACAAGTCTAAGCCGTGATTCGCTCTCTTCCAAATGCCTGGGAGCATCTCAGGATAAACCTTACCCATAATGATAACATCAAAACTTTTGATCATGTCACACGACATGTTGAGCTAGAAGAAGATCGTCTTCTCGTTGATAAACCTACTAAGTAGGCTTATATGATTGAATCCAAGAAATTTGGAGCTTCAGGGACTGGACGGGAGAAATGGAAAGGGAAAGGTTTCAAGCCAAGGAATGGAGGGAACAAGACCATTCTAAGCGAAACAGCCTGCCGAAGCTGCAGCAGAGTGTATCAAGAACATGAATTGGGTTTCCACTGTGAGAAGTCCGTCACTTTGCTTGTGATTGCATTAAGCCAAAGGTAAAATATGACCAAATTCATTTCTATGATGTTTTTATTAGTAGTTGCTTAATGCTAACTAAGACTGTTCCTTTCTAGACTGTAGTCTCAAGAAGAATCAGAACAAAAACTCGGATTTTTCATTGTCGATTTATTGTCAAAACTCTGCTTTCTGGCATCAAAAAATTCAGAATCGAAAAATCTAAGAAAATCTAGCAAAAATCGTCGATTTTCCTATTTTTCTCACGAAAATCCTATATTTTCCTGAATTTCCGATTTTAAATAAAAAACTGATATTCAAATTTCCTTGTTTTTCTTTTGTTCCTCGACTCAAAAATATGAAAATTGTTTCAAGTGCTTCCAACCTAATCTAAAATGCTTCGAAGTTGGCACACTCCACCAATACCAAGCCATTAATTACTCTTATTATATATAATAAGTAAACTTTTTATATATTCTCTTATTATTTATTTGTTCATAATCCCTTTATAATATTTTATTTTTATTTTTATTTTACATTATAACTTATAATATGTTTGAATAAAATATTAATTTGAAAAGGAAAAGAAAATAAATAATATCATTTAAATTTTAAATTATAATATATAATATTTTGAATCTCCTCATTATCTACATAATATTTATAATAATAACAAAACAAATAAATAATATCTCTTTAACATAATAATATCTCGAATAATATATTAAATATAAATATATTTAATTTAATAATTACTAATCCATTTGATTTTAATCTACCTTAATTAAGATATGAACTATTTCTGAGAATCTATATAATTAAAATATGAAAATTTTAATAACCGATATTTTTTTGTAAAAATATCCACCGGGAGTTTTACCTGAGGCTTCGATATTTCCGTAAAATTCACTACCGATATATCCGTGTTTACCGATATTTGATCTCATAAAGAACTGACTACTACATAGCAAGGACCGAATGCATGGGTGGATTCGTCGAATTCGGCGGCGAAGCATTTACATGGGAAATACATCGCCAGAGCATATGCTTTGGAATTGACACTTGCAAATTGATAATGTGGAAGGGCCGCACATTTTATCTCCATGATGTGCTCTATATGTCGGAAGTTTGTCGGAATTTTGTTTCTGTAGTAGTATTGGTTAAACTTGGTTTTAAAATTGTATTTGAACAAGATTGTGTTAAGGTAATATTAGACAATGTAGTTTACGGATATGGATTTCTATTAGATGGATTCATACTATTATATACAATTCCTATCAATAAAAGAACATATGTTTTTGTCATTGGAAATTCAAGTGGCATTTCTGTTGTGAATGATATTAAATAGCATGCCATGTGACGCCCCAAAACCGGGGTGTCTCGTTGACAACCACACCCGCTGAATACTTCTCATGGGCGCTGCAACCCGGGACACCACCGTGAAAATCTCCAAGCGTAGTCTCATCAGGCTGAGCCTCTACCCAAAACACAACTGGGTCCCATTAATTTTACAATCCACCACCCGGGTCCACATACGAATAAATGAGTAAAATGGCCACTTTGGGCCCATACATGTCACTCCCAAAATACATCAACCAACTATGTCCTAATAGCTCAAGAGTTATTATGACATTTTAATACAAACACATATTAAAATGAAGAATTATAATACATGTTATACCAAAAACATCAAAGCCCTTAACCCGAGACTTTCTGTAAAATCGGCCTCTAAAGAGCCGCCGGTCTCTCGGTCGCCCCCGCACCGGGCCAGTGATCCGACAAGGTGAGCCAGCGCCCCAGAGTAGAAAAATCTCCTACATGGGCTACTCCTCACCTAAATGCACATGCAATGATTCAACATAAACACACACTCAAGCAAATACATAACCTACTTGAATAATGTCTACATACCCAATCCCGTTGTCTCGAGTCCTCACTAACTCCCCACGCATGCCTGCCAATGCGAAAACCTCATTTTCATTTCTTCATGTCGCAAGATCACACCACTTTCAGGTTGCCCCTATGTATATGAAATGCATTATGTCATTTCCAAACCACCATTCATGCCAATATATCACTTACACATATATTAACAAAATTTACATACATGCTACATGTTATTTAATTCACATCAATAACACCAAAATTAGCTAACTTGAGCTAATTACAATTCATTTCCAATGGGTTACACACAATTATATTTTTATATAATTCCACATCATGTTAACACAATGTAATTACATGCATTAACATATTATTTCCTCACACAATCTCCAAGCCATTCAACTTACAACACACCAAAATTAGCTCACATGGGCTAATTCAACTAATCAAGCAATTCACTCAGAATCACCTAAAACACATTAATAATACACATGAACGCGAAACCCTAAGGCCAAGACTATTCATACCACACTAGGGATCTTCCTATCTTGCCTCAAGTATTTTGAGACCGCAAACACGGCTAATTCAAGCCTCAGAATATCCCTAACCATTCACATGGCTCTTAGCCAAAGAATAACACAAGTAGGAGAAGACCCCTACCTCTTAGAGTTTTCGGAACTCCACCAAATAGGTGTCCACGCGTAGCCCTCGTCGCGTAGATCGACTTTGCTTCTTGCTCTGTCGAGAACCAACGGTCTGAATGGCCGAAAATCTAGAGAGAAGCTACTCTCTCTCTCTCTAAAACTCAACCAGCCCTTACTACCCCTTTTCTAGCCCTCTGCACGTTTTGTCTTCAAATTGGTGGAGAAGATAACTATTCATCCTTGTCTTATTCTCATTAAACTTTCCATTAATTCCCATCTTGTCCTTTTGTCTTAATTTTTGACACATGGCTTAATCTAAGCCATTCATCTCATCCTCTCTAATCATGCAACATGTCACATGAGTACATGTAGTAGGTGACTTTTGTCACATCACATGTCTCTCAAACCCGCTTTTATCAGACCGACACTGTGCCTCGAAAAACGCCGAATTCGACCGCCTTGAATTCGACGCAAATTCAACGTGGTAGCTAGATTTCGCAAGACGATTCTAATGGTGAAGTCCGTTTCGTCATCCAAGATCTAGAAAAATTCTGGATTTTGACCGAAATTACCATTTTGCCATTTTTCAGAAAATTAGATTTTCTCGGGGTTTCACATGCCAGGCTAGGACACATAGGATAAGACCGTCTACAAAGGTTAGCTAAGAATGGTCTTTTAGGACCTATCGAAAAGATAAATTTACCTATATGTGAGCAATGTTTGGCAGGAAAGGCAAAAAGATTGCCTTTTGGAAAAGCCAAGAGAACAACTCTTTCTTTAGAGCTTATTCACTCTAACATTTGTGGCTCGATAAATACAGGTTAGACATGGGTTACTAAGATTTTACTCACTTTTTATAGATGATTTCACTAGAGATTCGATCATGTTTATTTGATTCTTCATAGATATGAAGCATCGATTGCTTCAAAAGCTATAGTGCATTGGCTGAGAATCAATAAACTAAAATAAAATCTTTAATAAATTAACAGAGGATGTGAATATCTATTTAATTTTTTTAAAACATATAGTGATGAGAAGGGTATAGCAGAATAAATCTAACCATTCCTCACTCGTGAACAAAATGGTGTGAAGGTAGAGTAAGAAAGATAAATCATTTGATATGATAAGGTCAATGATGGCGTAAGCAAAGTTACCTATATCCTTTTAGGGAGATGCACTAATGACTGCAGCCTACATTCTAAATAGAGTTTCATCTAAGTCTGTTCCTTCCACTCCATATGAGTTATGGAAAGGTGAGAAGCCTGATTTGAACATTATGCACCCATGAGGGTGTGTGGCTTATGTTCATAATGTTTCTCATGAATATGGGAAGCTTGGTCCTAAGGGGAAGAAATGTATCTTCATAAGATATTCAAAGTCCTCCAAAGGATATATCTTCTTAGGGGAAGATATAAATGGAAGTGTAACATAAATTGAGTCAAAAGATGTCGTATTCTTAGAAGATGACTTTCCTGGATGAGGTGAGATAGATAGGGATCTTCATTTCTATGAAATGGAAGATCCAAAGGTTGGAGAAGATGTAAGAAAGATTGACTCAATACTTACACGATCGGACAATATGGAAAGTCAAACTCCACTTGGAGCAAGTGGGAGTGACAATTTAATAGATTATGTTCCTATGGAGCAAGATTATGAACAATCTCAACCTCGACGCAGTATCGTGAGAGAATTCTTCACGCTTTGAGATCGAGAGAAGCTTCATGATCGCTTCATGATGAAGAAGAGCCCAAAACATACAAATGCTTTCTCTGGTCCTAATGCTAAAAAGTGGTTTAGTTATGAAAGAGGAAATGAATTCAATGAAACGCAATAGAATCGACGGTTGATTTATCTCCAGGTCGTAGGATTGTTGGATACAAGTGGGTTCTCAATATTAAACGTAAGGTAGATGGAACAATTGACAAATATAAGGCTTGGTTAGTAGCTAAGGGCAACACATAACAAGAGAGAATTGACTATGAAGAGACATTCTCGCCTATGGTCAGGTTTGCATCAATTCGCCATAAACTTGATTGATTGATTTTTAAACATAGACCAAATCTGATCAAGTAATTAGCAATTCCATCCAAAAACCTTTCAGTCCCTAGCTGAAATGCCATAAAATTTGTTTGACTAAATTTTAATAAAAACATGTGTTTAGCCCCTTTTTAAAAGAAGGATCCATAAAATTGATTTTGGTCTAAATCACGCAAGTGTGACAGT
Organism: Tetrastigma voinierianum; assembly: GCA_016808115.1. NCBI lineage: Eukaryota > Viridiplantae > Streptophyta > Magnoliopsida > Vitales > Vitaceae > Tetrastigma > Tetrastigma voinierianum. The sequence continues at coordinate 107,002 of JAEQBH010008862.1, read as the reverse complement.
CATACAAGTAATAAAATCGATGAAGTCCGTGATGATTGGTCTCACTTAGGATTACGACAAATCTAAATACTGGCACCACCACTCAAGATATTTGTTGGTTTGAACCTGTAAGTTAAAAAATAGTTTGTTTCTAAACTTAAGAAAAAGCAAAAACTAGATAAAACTCTATAACTACATGTAGTTAATCTAAATAAATGGATTGAGATTTCACTTAGATAGCAACACTGGAAATATATCGTGTGTAACAATTATGAATTTCTGCATCATTTTATAACAAATTTCAGCCGTTAGTTTGAAATCTGAACTTGTCAAAGATGCAAGATAGTATAATTTGGATTTCTCCATAAACCATACATTTCACTAATTAGAAATCCATATTCCTTTCGGATACATGAGTCTAATCAGTTACTAGTAGAATAGAAACCTCTTTCTAAAATATGGGTATTTTTTCTTTTCAGTACTTCATACCCATTTCTTAGGAGTGAAGACTTCTTGCCCCTATAGATAGGATATTGCAATCCTTCTGTGACGCCCCAAACGTAGTGGTCCGTTGGACAATTAGTCAATCAACAAATACTGTGGACGCCTGCAACCCACACCACTCATGTGCACCCGGCAGCCCTTATACAAGTGAGCTCTACCCAAATGCCAACTCCAGTCCTAAATTTTCACAACGACCGTGACTTGTCCATTATTAAGGAATAAAATGAGTAAAACACACTTGGCCTATGCATCAATACTCATCAAAATATAATCCCAACTAAATATATTACATGGTTCAAGAGTTAATAAATTACTTTAATTCAACATATATTAAAATTTACAATTTACCACATGTTATACGAATCAATTTCAAAGCCACAATCTGGCTTTCTTAAACGCGGCACTCTATAGCGAGCGCCGTCTCTCAGACACCAATTCCCTGCACTCAAATGGTGATCCCCATAGCGAGCAAAGCCCAATAGAGATAATTTCCTACATGGGTTACTCCCCACCTAAGTGCACATGTCATGGCAAACAATCACATTCAAGCAATTTCATAAACCTACTCGAATGTCTACATGCCCAAACCCATGTCTCGAGTCCTCACCGACTCCCTCACATATGCCTAAGCCGAATGCGAGTAAAATAATCAGTTTTCAAAACAAAAGCTTTTTGTTCTCGGAAACTCACTACCGAATTTCAATAAATACATTGGACTACCCTCCGAGGCGAATTGCTGGATATTTCTCCGAAACAGTCATGGTCCTCATCCGAAGTGATATGTTGGATAATTCCTCCAAGGCAATTCTTCTGAAATCTTCCTTGGAAATTCCTTTCACAAACATTTTTATTTTGTTCTTATCATGTCATGCACTCACAATTCCATTATCTTTAGCTGCCTCAGTTGCATATGGAATGCATTATGCCAATTCTAAAATAGTCATGCTAATATATAAAACATGTATATATTAACATAATTAAATCACATAAATCATGTGCTATGCAAATTCACCATCAATAACACCAAAATTAGCTCATATGAGCTAATTAACAAACACAAGCAATTCATTTTGAATCACTTAAACACATAAAAATTCACACCAAAAATCACACAACTATTCATGTGAACAGTGAAACCCTCGGGTTGGCACTGTTCACGACCACAAAATTTGGGATTTTCTCCACTCGGTTCAAAGGTTTTGAGACCGAATTTACGCAAACTGGGAAGCTCCCCTCGAATATCCCTAACCATAAACATGGCTCTTAGCCAAAGAATATCACAAGTAGAAAAAGATTCCTACCTCTTGGAGTTGTTGGAACTCCACCAAATCGGTGTCCATGCGTAGCCCTCGCCGCATAGAACATCTTTGCTTCTTGCTCCGTAGAGAACCGACGATCCGAACGGCTGAAAATCTAGAGAGAAGGCACACATTCTCTCTCTAAAACTCAAAACTCCACTTTCTGTAAAAGCCCCTACACGTTTTTTTTGGCTCCTTTCATTTGGAGAAGATGAACACTGTTCATCTTTCGTCTTATTCATTAAACATTCCTATAATTCCATTTGAGTCCCTTTTTCTTGATTTTTGACACTTGGCTTAATCTAAGCCGTCCATTTTCATCATCTCTCTAATCTTGCAACATATGTCATAAGAGTACATGTAGTAGGTGACTTTTTTCACATTACATGTCTCTTAAACCCGTTTTACGGCACCCGATACTGCAGGCTCCTCAAAAACGTGGAAATTCTCGACTATCTTGGAAATTACGACTCGACGTGTTAGCTAGATTTTCGCGAGATGATTCCAACCCGTGAAGTCCGTTTCACGTCCGGGAGATTTGTGAAAATTTCGGCTTTTTACCGAAATTACTGTTTTACCATTTTTCAGAAAATTTGAATTTTCTTGGGTCTTACACCTTCTCCAATTTAATTGGTCACTCATCCGTCTAATTTGATGAGATAATATATTTCCTTTATTAGATCTATGCTAACAAGGGATCAAGATCCTCTCATCAAATTGAGGAGAAACCTCTGATCACTAATTGATATGATCGTCCAACTATCCTCACTAAGGAGTAAGCCGCTGATCTATCTAAGTGATTTTTTAGAGTTCGCTTGTTCTGCATATTCAACATACCGCCAAGTAATCAGTCTATATTCTCGTGGATTCTCCATTTCGTGTCACTGTGAGGGCTGAAATCGTAGCAAGATATGCTTTTCGTACAAGTCGCTAATATTTTTGAACAAGCAAATTTCTAAGAACAATACCAATTAAATAAATCCAGACATTTGAACTATGAACTTCTTTCAAGTTGAGCAAAAAAAAAAAAAAAATCACATTGATCCATTCCTAGATGGAGCTCAGTTTTTCAAAGTTGAATCACAAATAACAATGACTAATTGATCGAGTAAATTCACTGAAATTGCAAACGAATTGAAATAAATGAACACTAAAGATTTTCCAAATTCATTTAATTTAGATCGTGAATGAAAATTTTATAGCTAACTCCAATTAAACTTTATACCATATCGGGCTGCTCAATCCCAAAAGAACTAGCTAAAATGCTACTCTAAAACTAATCAAAATAAAAGAAAATAATATACAAGAGTCTCCAAGCCAATTCAAAAATTCCTGGTTTGATTTAAAGCTACGCACGCTGCTCCTGGGAGTGCCTATTTATAGATTTTCAAATGACGGCCGCTTCTTCTAGGCATTAATCAGGATCCCCAAAAATTATGGCTCACTAATAACTTTGTCGCGACATAGAAAGTCTGGCTGGCGTGTTTTTTCATCTATGTCGCCCAAAGATCTTGTCGTATGCGCTTTTGTCGTGACATATTTTTATGCTCTCTTCTTGAATTCTGTAGCGACTTAAGTTGGCAATGTCGTGACATAGTTCTTCTGAGGTTGTCTGGTTTATGTCGCGACAAAGATTTTCTGGTGTTACGACAATTCTTGAATACCTTGTAGCTTAAATACTTGAATAGTATGTCGCGACAGCAAATTCTTTGCCACGACTAATTTTCTTTTTGCTGTGCTTCTTTGTGTCTTGACAGAGTTTCCACAGTTACCTTAGTTTGTTGTTGTGACAAACTTTTTCTTTGTCATGAAGCACCGCCTTTTTGCTCCCTGGTCAGTCAACCGTTTGTCGCAACATTGAAGTCTTTGTCGCAATATATCTGTCTTGGTTAGTCTCATGTCTCTTCCATTTCTTGTTGTGACATAAAACTTCTTCCATCGTGGATGTAGATCTCTTACTCAACACTTTATTGTCGTACATAATCTTCTTTGTCGCGATGTAGATTACTGCTTTCTTTATTGTCTTACTTCGTCATGATAAGAGCCGTCTCTCAGAGCTCACGTATTCACTTCAAATTTTATGTTGTGTTTGTCAAGACTTAAAAATTCTCTGTCGCAATAGAATCTTCTTATCTTTCATTGATGACTCTGAATGTTGTGTAGCGACATTGATGTCTTTAGTCGTGATTCGCAACATGGAAAATTCTATCATAGGCACTTTGTCTTGATATGTGTGACACCCCCGACCCGCCACCCACGTGCGATGTAGGGCGAGGGTGTCACTATTCATTTTACTTGTATACTATAACCTGTTTATTCATACACTAATAAGCATGTATCTTGAGATATACTTTAGCTGGTGAACTCTCAAAATACATTCAAGATCCACAACAGGGAGTATTCGACTTATACAAAAACTTTGCATTTGTTTACAAACAACAAAAAGAATATTACATATACAAGATATAATGAAAAGTCCTCCAGGCATCTAACTATGTGTTAACCTTGAGACCTGATGAGGGCTGTCTGGCCTCTTGCCTCTCGCTCTCGCACCTACACGGATGAAAACTCGTATGTTTTACGCTAATGGGAATAAACCGTGGATCACCACTGGGCTGGTAATCATCACACTTTATACACATGCATATACATCTAACATATCATATCATTTAAACATGCTTATACATATCTCAAATTTACTTATCATATCATGTTACATTTCTTATCAACGTTCATATACATTTCGTATGAGACAATGACCACTTATAAGGGCCCGAAGGCGTTGTAATGACCCAAACGAGGCCAACTGATCAGTATGATGCAGACTTGTTGATTAGTGCCCAAATAGTGCTATTTTGAACCCTATATTAGATAGGTTTTGAGGCTTTTTACGCGCTAATCATGTCATTTATACCAATTGAAGTGTTCAAGTTCCTTAGTTTCACTTATCGTTTAGAGGTTATTTTTGGTTGTTTTGCAAGCCATGCATTTGAGTTCGATATCAGACATATGATGAATCATGAAGATTGAACCTACCTGTCAATCCATCAATCATACCAAAATCTAGAGAATGAAGGCAAAGTGAAGAAAAAATCAATGCAAGAGAGGACAAGGAGGTAATGCAAAGGAAGATCAAGAATTCCAGTGGAATTTCGCGAGACGTTAAAAATTGCTGATCGCTTAAAATTCTCGCAGCCTTAGCGAAAATTTCGCAATCTTAGCGAAATTGACAATTTTCGCTAGACCTAAAATTTTCGCTAAATCACTATTCCTAGCGAAATTTTTCATTTTCGCTACTCACAAGAATTTCGCTAAGCTAGCGAATTTCTAGCTAGCTTAAATTGGAAGACGCTCTAGTTTAAAAATTCCTATTATTCGGGTGATTCGCTTAGCTAGCGAAATTTTACGCTCAACAAATTTGTATGCCTTAGCGAAATTCACTCGCCTTGTCACACTTTTGTAATTAATGCAAACCAATTTCACTTTGGTGTATTACTCCTGTCCTAAATTTAGCCAATTGTTAGGTTTTTATGGCATTTTCATACATCAGGCCTATATAGTTCCCTCCCATTTTGTAACCCTAAGCAACAAATTGAGGGAAGCAATCTTTGGGTAAGTTTTTATGCAATATCTTTCGTAGCTTTAGTTAGGGTTTTGTTTTTTCTCTTCTCTCCTCTTTCCCTTATTTTTCTGCTGCCAAACACCTCTCGAGGATGACAACTCAAGAGATGCTTACGCCTCTCTTTGAAGAGGAAGGAAGTTAGCTTGGTGTGGGCATATGCAAAGGTCCTCTTGTGTTAAAAGCTACAGTATCGTGTTTATGGCCCTATCTTCTCAAAATAGGGTTGAATATCATTGAATGTTATTGATTCGCCAATACTCTCATCATGTTGATACAAGTGCATACTTATTGCTAGATGACCGTGTTTTAGGATGGTCTTTACTTGAGCCACTCAAATGATGTTTAGTGTTAGGGTTTCAAACTCAGAAGGGGCCATAGATGCATGTTATCCTCGTGGTTGACTCAAATAGGGAATTGATTTTAGGGTGAGGTTTGCTAGTTAAACATATAGATCCGGCTAGGTCAGACTATAGGTTGCTTGTCATAACACGAGGATAAAGCCCGAGGACACTTTGTTTGCCCTAAGTTACCAAGTTAGTGACCCAAATCTTCAAAGTTAACTTTTCACACTTCATTTTCGCCTTTACGCTAATCATTAAACTCATCACATCGTTTTGAAACAAAAATCCAAAAGTCTAAATAGAAAGCCTTACCTTTACACTTATGCAAATCATTCCAGGATGAAAACCCATCCCCGTGTTCGAATTTAGACTACCATACCGCAGTAGCTTGATCTACGCGTAGGAGGAACTTAGGTATAAATATCGCTGATTCACCAGCCTACCGCGGCACGAATCAAATGATGCTGTCAGCTGGGATGGCGCCAACCACGCTTGATAAGTTGAAGTGTAATTTAGATCAACATCACAAGTGAAGGTAACCTTTACCTCTTAGGCTCCATTGCAGAATCAGTAAAGTTTTCATCACTTCTCATAAAGAATTTCACTGTTTTTGTTTTTCATACAGTCAGTTTTTATTTTAGTTAACCCTAACCTTTTTGCAAGTTTGTTTGTGGATCTGTTGTGTCTCGCTTGTGTAATGGGCTTGTGTATGCAAAGACTGGATAGAGGAATGTGTGTAGATTACAAAGGATCAACATAATCAAATGGACATAGTGAAACATGGATACTCCTACCTAAGGAATAAAGAGAGTCGCCTGTGTACCCCAATGAATCCAATGTTCTATGTAACTACGAGGGATCACATCCACCCTCCTAGAGTTAGTGCCCTCCGTGATCATACTCTCCCACTTAAGATGTGAAGAAGGAGGCCTTACTGGTACCTCTTACTCCCCACATATCGTTTGGTATGGAAAATGAAAACTACACCCATATTAGGGATTTTCAGGAAGTATGTACCACTTTAAGGAAGGAAATTGATGGACATGGATTTGCTTAAGCCGAAAGCATTTTAATTTATTCTAAAGGACAAGGCCAAGATTTGGCTTAAACTCATCGAGGCCTAGAAACTATAAGAAATTGGCCGAAGCTGCAGTGCACCCTCAACAGTTCTTCAAGGTTTCAAGACTAATAATTTGAAGAGACAAATTTATACTTTTGCAGCTCATGACGGAGAGATTCTATCGTTGGGAGGATTTGCTGGAGACCATCAAAGGCATGCCCACACCATGGGTTTGATACATGGATGTCAAACCATTTCTATGGTGGTATGTCTCCATTATGAGGCGCCTTTTGGAAACCATGTGTGGAGGATTCTCTCGGCATCCTAACGGGCCATGGATTTTTTAAATTATGTGGCTGGAAACTTCAAGGGTTGGGATGAGCCAAACCCTAGGGAAATGGAAACAACAGTTTTAGCCAACCCTAGGGGAGGGATTATACACCACAGGATATAGAAATGAAAGCTAGGATTTCACCAGAAAGGTGGAGGAGTCAAGGAAAAGGCTCCATGAAGTGCATGCAAGGATCGAAAATCCCGTGACAAGCCAATCCTCGTAACAATTTCTAATCCCTCGTACATCCAAGAGAACAGCTTCCTATGGCCCCACAAAGGAAGGATTTGATGTCGAATGTGCAAATACCGGGTGACAACAAGGCCATCACAACCTGCATCGCCTCATATGGAAATACCTACAATTCCAATCGAGAATCACTCCCAACCTTCCTGGAAGCCCACTCCCTCGCTTATGTACCTCTGTGTGCCAAACCACGCTTGTCTCCCCTCTGTTCACAACCACCAATTATCCTCATCTCCGTGAGCAAGCCATATTGAATTTGAGTAGCGGTAGGCAACTTGTCGAGAACAAAGGAATCACGTGCACCTGCACAAAGGATTGATACCGTAGAAGGTACACTCAACAAGAGAATAGATGGGCTAGAGGAGCAACTTGGAACTTAAAATTGATAATCTACAATATTCAATCACTAAGATCAACAAGTTGCTAGAGGTATAAGAAAGAGGAAGGTTCCCTTCCCAAACAAAGGCCAAACCCAAAGGGAATCCATGAGGTGGGATCATCCAACAATTCAGAATGGATGAGGAAGGCTATAATCAATTCTTTAGGAAGTGAAAAGAGGTTGATCAACCCACAAAGCCCGTTGAAGAATCCAGTGTGGAGAAGAATTGGTACCAGCATATTCTCCTAAAGGAGGATTCAATGAAATACCACATACCACCTCCATTTCACAAGCACTTAGAAGTAAGAAGAAAGGCATCTCAACAAGGTGCATTTTAGAAGTCCTAGGCAAGTGAAGGTTAACATACTTATTGACATAATCAAATTGTCCTCGCATAAAATTCTCTTGAAGATTCAGACAATCAAGAAGGGATTAGGCATCAGAAGAAGGCATTTCTCACTGAACAAGTCGGCTATAATCCGCTGTAAATAATTCTGTCAAATACAAGGATCCGTGATCTCCCACAATTTCTCGCCAATATTGGTGGAAGTGCATAGACAAATCATTGCTTGATTTAGGAGCCACAGGAACCCAATGCCAGAGCTCCAAGATAGAGCAAGGGGCTAGGCTTGGGTGAACTTAAACCTACCAACATCATGACTCATCGTCGATAGATCGGTAAAACTCCTATGATAAAGAGGATGTCTTATAAATAGACAAATCTCATTACCCAAGAGGATTTTGTGGTGCTTGACACTCGAGCCAATTGCAAAGCCGAACCCACCATACCAATCATCTTAGAAGACCATTTCCCCTGCCACAAAGAAATGCAATTATAAATTTGTTTTAATGGAGTCATAAACTTACCTTTGCAACATGACCTTGAGTTAAAACATCTTTTCAGTTTGAACAACAAGCAAAAGCTGCTAGAACATAAAAATCCAATAACCGATGACGCAGCCTAAATGTTCAAGAGTGCAAGGAAGCACAAAGGTCTCGTAAATTGCAAGGAGTAATCGCCATGAGATGAAGAGATACTGGGTCTTGCCATCAACACCCATTGCAAGCCAATTGCTCAATTCGTGCTTCACGCGGGGAACCACTTCAACAATCGACACCCAACACGCGGAGCCACCCTGTGCCATCATTGGGTCAGGAGAGCATCATCCTCCTCGACCCTCCTCGAGTAATTTCGTATAATAACTGTTTGGTGTTTCAAAAACCAAACTGCGCTTTCAACAATTTTTGTTTTTTTTTTTATTTTAATTTAATAATTTCCATTTTTAGCTATTTTTAGTATGTTTCCTAATTTAGTGTACCTTTCCATTTTTAGCAAGTTGGTAATTATTTTATATTATTCATATTAAATTATTAGGATATATTCTATATTTTAATTTTAATTTTATTTTTATTTTAGTAATATATTACTCCTTTCATTTTAATCTCGAAAATTGATTTCAGTGTATGACTAGTATCTAAATTGCTTATATTAATAGCGAATTTTGTGGAAATGACCTTCTAGCCATCCTTTTGAAGCTTATAAAGCGAGGGAGGGGTCATTTGTCACATACTTCATTTTCTCCTCCTCTCCCTTAGCATTCTAAGATCCCTCAAGCCAAGCAGCTCGAGCCGCCTGAGCCACTCGCCGCACCGCCCAAGAACTCACAAGACTGAGCCGCTACCGCGCTCTCACAGACCTTCCGCCACCGACACCACTTCATCGCAGCTTCAGCCCTTCCAGCCCCGAAATCCCGACTGAGCTACATCGCACACGTAGCCGGCACTCAAGATTGTCGTACTGCAGACTGAAAGTCACACCGGCTGCCGTGGGTTCCTGTCTCCCGCCCACGAGCCCCGTAGAGCACCCCGTAGTGCCCCGCTTCATTTTCACGTCGGCTTTACTCCAGTTGTCTCGGCTCGCACTACGCATATGGTTCGCACTGAGAGGGTCCCGCCTTCGCCTCGGTCAGATTCAAGACATTCCGAGCGAGAGGCCCCAGCCCCAGCCTCCGTCCCGGGCCCAAGACTTCATCACCGGCCCCCGAGGCGCGACTGAGGAGCCCTGTGTGGATTTCGTCATTATCGACACACTTGATGGGACTCCCGCCAATCTCGTAATTCGCAGGAGAGAGTTAGAGGGCCCCCGCCTCCAAGCTGCCCGCACATCAGCCCCTAAGGAAGTCATCTTCCTCTCGGCCGCCCATCACCACCGCTATCACGCAGAGGGCACATCATCGCCTTCGTCACCTCGCTGCCACTCTCCAGATCGGAGGTCAGCTTGTTTCATTGGAACCCTATTTCAGAATGTGTACGACTCATCGTAGAGACTTTCATCGAGTCGCACTATGATCCCGGGGCCACTGAGGGCTGATCCTGTGTTTAGGGATTCTACAGTTCGATCGAGGATTATTCACTACGCTCTTTCATGACTCGGTGGCAAAGATATATACCACGAGAGTCATACAGTAGCTTTATCACTCTATGACATCTCGAGGAGCGACGGTCCGCGTGAGTTTTCGGGGCTTCATTATTGATGATCGCCATGGAAAATGTGAGCGCCGATATTTCGCCATTTTCGCCTCGTTGGGTATGTCACGCCTTCAATGCGTAGGGTTATAGATCAGCCCACCCACCTCATCGATTATTCGGTAATCAGCCACTACAATGGACCAGCATTTTATGGGGAGGCGCCCCACCTCGAGCAAGCACCGACGATCATTTATTCCGACAGTCTGCTCCCGCTACAACATTGCGGCATGAGGGAGCCATCTTGAGGCCCCACGGATCTCTGAGGGAGCATTGTCTCGCCCCTCCCGAGCCGGTGATGACCTCCTTGCCGCATTTCGAGGAGAAGGTCCACTCAAGATCCTAGTACTAGCAGAGAGTGACCCACTGACTCATGCCGAGACTACTCCGTCAGTTCTCGACATACGGGTCCCAGGAGCCAGGATCGAGATGAGAGTCTCGATGCCCTCCGGTTCCGTCTTCGGCCGGAGCGGTGATGACCATGCCCGCATTCCTTCCATCTACCACAAACAGACTGGGGAGGAGGCACTCTGGCCCGTGGCCGAGGACTTCCCAGAGACGAGGTGCCCGCCTCCCGAGCCCGAGATACGAGGAGTCCCGCCTCCGCTGTATGTCATTCCTCCATCTCCTCCCTCCACATTGTTCACATCCGCGGCCGTAGTCGATACACCTAGTCCATCTTGATCTGCCAAAGACACCACTCAATTGAAAGTATGTTCACCCAAATTTCGCTGAGATACAGGGATGGATGCCATTTGTGCTTAGCACTTAATAGGCAGCCCAGATCGAGGCCGGCCCGCTGTCACTTTATGCTTCAGCGCACACACGTGACTCTCGGGCCTTCCTCGTGGTTCCCCGACGAGAGGAGCCCACCACAAAAACATTGAAATTTTCTATTTGGCTGTTTTATTGCAAGAGCAATACTACACTCCACCACCACCACGCTGAATGGTGTTAGGGTTTCTTTATGATTTTGTATAGTTACCAACTTTATCAATCGCCTACTCATTTTGATTAGATTTATGTATTAAATCATAGTAGGCGCTGAGCATTTGTATGTTTAGCTTTGTATTTATGTATTAGCCATTTTGGCTATATCAAAAGCTATTCAGTATATATATACAGATTTTTGTATACCATGTTTTGTGCCTTTACCATGTATATTTGTTTTTCTTTCAATGAACAATTGAATTGTTTAAATCGATAATTGAATTGTTTTTAAATGGAAAATTTGAAACCTCGTTTGTCGCTTTTATGTTTGAAATAAATTCCATGCTTGAACCAAGGTCGGGCCAGGCCCAAAGATGCTCCTAACTTGAAAATTTCTCCCTTAAGCTAATTCACACACTACACACCGGGACAGCCTTAATAGTCAGAATTTGTTTAGCCTTTCGCTTTGCATAGCCGGCCTTAGGTATGTTGGCAACTTAGGATAGGTTTTTGTTACCCACATTTGAAGACCAATGTAGTCTTCCAAAAAGGAAAAGAAAAGAAAAAGCAAAAAGAAAAAGAGAAAAAGAAAAATAAAGTCGTGAAGCCTTCGCCAAACCCGAGCACGGCCCTGCGGGGTATATATAAAGCTCTTGAAGCCCGATGTCTAAGCCTTAATTGGCTGGGAGTCATCGATTTAGTGTTCGCATGGGTGGATAGGTAGAGCCCAACGATTTGTAGGTGCTTGATTTTCAAGCCGGCCTCGGTCCGGTGAAGCCTGTAGCTCAGGGTTATCGATCCTTTTCGCTTGATGCCTAAACTTTAATTGTTGGGAAGTCATCGTGACCTCATGACTGGATTCTTTGGCAGTCGTGGATTTTAAGCTGTAAAATTTTTACATTGTAAAGCTGAATAAAGAAAGAAGAGAGTAACTAGCCCTATCTAGGTTGTTCTACCAACTTAAGGCCATGTCAAGCTAGTTGGGGAGGGGACAATTTTGTACTTATTGGCTTAATCTGTTGTACAGAACATTAGACTTAGGTGGAATTCAAGTTGAGAATCATGGAACCAATATTGGACTCGAAATTATTCTTGTATGGTTTTGGCTCTTCTATACCTAAGCAAACTCGTGTCAATTTTTCAGCCTTGGTGTAATGTTTATATGTACATAAACCCTTTCAATCATAAACTTTTTGAAAATCACTACATTTAATCTCCTTTTGTTTTTGTATCACAAGGGACTAGCAACGCTTTCGGGTTGGGTGGATTAGTGCCCAAATAGTTGCTTATTTTGAACCCTATATTAGATAGGTTTTGAGTGCTTTTGCGCGCTAATCATGTCATTTATACCAATTAGAAGTGTTCAAGTCTTCTTAGTTTCCACTTATGCCGTTTAGAGGTTATTTTGTTACTTTATATGTTTTTGCGCATTTCAGAGTTCGATATCGAGACATATGATGAATCATGAAGATTGAACCCAATTGTCAACCATCAATCATACCAAAAATCAAAGAGAGAATGAAGGCAAAGTGAAGAAAAATCAATGCAGTAGAGGACAGGAGGCAATGCAGTGAAGATCAGCAATTCCAGGGAATTTCGTTAAGATTGCGAAAATTTCGCTGGGATTGCGAAAATTTCGCAACTTTAGCGAAAATTTCGCAATCTTAGCGAAATTTCCAATTTTCGCTAGACCCAAAATTTTCGCTAAAGCACTATTCCTAGCGAATTTTGCATTTTCGCATCACAAGACTTCGCTTGTTATGACCTTTCGCTAGCTGTTAAATTGCCACCCAGCGAAAATTTCTCGCCGCTTATCTCGGTGATTCCGTCATCATAAATTTTCGCTAGCTAGCGAAATTTTCGCTGCCTAGCGAAATTTATATGCCTTAGCGAAATTCACTGCCTTGTCACACTTTTGTAATTAATGCAACCGACTTCAATTTTGGTGTATTACTCCCTTGTCCCTAAATTTAGCCAAATTGTTAGGCTTTATGGTATTTTCATACATTGGGTGGCCTATATAAGCCCCCTCCCATTTTGTAACCCTAAGCAACAAATTGAGGAAGCAATCTTTTGGCAAGTTTTTATGTAAATATTCGTAGCTTTAGTTAGGTTTGTTTTTCTCTTCTCTCTCCTCTTTCCTCTTATTTTCTTGGTTGCCAAACACCCTCTGGAGGATGACAACCTGCAAGAGGATGTGTTTGGCTGTTTCCTTCTTCTTTGGAACATAAGGAAGCTAGCTTGGTGGTGGGGCATGTGGTGTTGTCCTCTTGTGTTAAAAGTTACAGTATCGGTGTTTATGGCCCTATCTTCTCTTAAAATAGGTTGAATATCATCAACGTTATTGATTCGCCAATACTTTGCCATGCTTGTGATACACAGCAGATACTGGCTGTTGATAACGTGGTTTTTTAGATGGTCTTTACGAGCCACCGAAATGATGTTTAATGTTAGGTTTCAAACCGTAAAGGCCATAGATGCATGTTATCTGGTAGTTGACTCAATAGGAATTGATTTTAGTGAGGTTTCATAGTTAAACATAGATCCGCTAGGCTCGACTATAGGTTGCTTTAAGTTTGGGTAACACGAGGATAAAACCCGAGGACACTTGTTTGCCCTAAGTTAGCCAAGTTAGTGACCTAAATCTTCAAAGTTAACTCTTCACACTTCATTTCGCCTTTTACGCTTAATCGGGCCAAACTCATCACACTGTTTTGAAACAAAAATCCAAAAAGTCCAAATAGAAAGCCTTACCTTTTTACACTTATGCAAATCATTCCTAAGATGAAAACCCATCCCCGTGTTCTAATCTCTAGATCATCATACTGCAAGAGCTTGACTACTGGGCAGAGGAGAACCAGGTATATAAACATTGTTGATTCAAACACTCTACCGTGGCACGAATCACTTGTTTTCTCCCTACAGTATGCCCATCTATCCTACCAGGTAGGTTCTAAGTAGACAATCCATGTGTATTTTTTTATGTTCAGTACATATCTCATATTCCCAAATAATTATAAGTCATTCGGTAATCATATGCGTAAGTATTTACAATCATTTATTCAGATCTTTGCATTTTCATATCTCATTATGTGCATGAATGACCATGGTTACTTACGGTATGCTTATGAGCTATTTACCATCAATATTCCAATTTCATCAAGTTATATGGATGGATTTTAGGACTCAAAGGGCTTTCCTAAAGTTCAAGAACATCCAAAACGGTTTGACCTAAGAAATGAGCACCGTCCGAAGCCGAGGCTTCCATGGAACAAAGGATCACGAGTAGAACCAAATAGAGCCTACTATTTTTTACATGCGGACCTAATATGAGTTCCAATTTCATCAAGCTATATATTAATGGATTCTAGACTCAAATGGCTATCCATAGAGTCCAAGAACATCCGAAACGGAGTTCGAATGAAGAAATTATGATCGTCTAAAGTTGGAGGCTTCCCATGAACAGTGACTACGAGTAAAACCAGCAGGGCCTTCTATTTTTCTTGATTTCTGGACCTATTATGAGTTCCAATTTCATTAATCTATATATGGATGGATTCTAGACTCAAAGTTCTATCCATAGAGTCCAAGAACATCTGAAACGGAGTTCGGATGAAGAAATTATGACCGTCCGAAGTTGGAGGCTTCCCAGTGAATGTTGGATCATGAGCGTAATCAAAGGTGGTCACTGTTTTTCATGATTTTTGGACCTAATATGAGTTCCAATTTTATCAAGATATATATGGATGGATTCTAGACTCAAAGGTCTGTCCATAGAGTCTAAGAACATCTGAAACGGAGTTCGGATGAAGAAATTATGCCCAAGACAAAAACATGGGTTTTGGAGAAATTTTGACAGCATCTCCCCTAAAACCCCAATATTTCCTTAATACAAATATTCCTCAATTGAGGATTACAATCAACCAACCCAAGTCCAAAACACAACCAAACAATTCCCAAAACACATATAGGGGAAGACTTATGGTTTGTTAACCCCATCCTACACAATTAATGGGTTAGGAGAGTTTCCTACGTCTCAAAAATTTGGGAATCCATACTTAGTTTCCATACAACCCCAAACAACTACAACTTAAAACCAAAACAACTCCAACGGCCCAAAACTGCCAAACACCACCAATATACCAAGTAGGGTTCTTTAGACCTAAATCATTTCAAACAAATGGGTTTATGGGTCTGATTTTTTCATACCTTAATCTTTTCTTTCTTTCCTTCCTTCCTCTTGTTTCTTTTATCACTAAACCTGGAAAATGGAGAGAATTAACCCCTCTCTTCTTTCTTCTCTCACCGTCTCTCTTTCTCCTAAAATGAAGACACCCTTCCAGAATGCTACTTTTGGTCTTTATCCTTATATTTGCATTGTAAGGCCCTGTTTGGTTTTGCATTTTTTCCATTTTTTTAAGTCCTCATCTCTCTTTCATTTATATTTCCACTAACTCATTATTATACTTTGGCATATAAACTTATAGTGTTATCACCATCGTGTCCTTGGAATTCTTTAAATTACTAATTTTACCTCTTTACTTGAAATTATTTTTCCGCTTTCTCGCTTTTATTTCGAAATCTTGATTTAACTTATATTACACCCTAAACATGTTATAAAATTGTTATGACATATTTTGGGGTATTACAATATGTCTCATTGTTTTTCTATTTTCTGTCGCGACATAAAATTTCTATGTTGTGATAGAGTTTCTTGCCCTTCAAAACTAACTACGAATTTTGTGTCGTGACATAGTTGTCTTTGGTCACGATAAAGCTTTTCTGCTATCTTCAATTTTTATGTTGCAACAATGTTTTGAGATGTCGCGACATGAGTTTCATTGTCATGTGCTTGATTAGTGTCGCGACATGAGTTAGGAATGTCGCGACATTCTTCTTTATGAACTTCTCTAGCTTTGTCACGACATAAAAATCCATTGCCGCGATGTAAATCAATCTAATCTTATCAAAATTATGCCGTGATAGCTTCATTTATGGCTCGAGTTCACTTTGATCCTTGTTACAACATAACTCCCCGCTTGTCATTTGGGGATTCCCACGCGACATTCTGAAACTCAGACGTGACAAAGAATTCCGTCGCACTTATGCTTTCTTTCTTTACTAGAATTATTTTCATTCAAAGACTTGCAAAACAAAAGTCGGTGAACATTCCATAATTCAAGATTAACATGAATTATAAACTTTCTAAAATTATGCTATAGAAGAATATTATAAAAATAGATGAGTTTATGACCATCAAATTCCTCCAAACTTAAAGTTTTGCTTGTCCCTGCCAAAGAAAAGAAAATGTTGTTTGGTCCTCAAACAATTTAGCTCTCAATTTTTACATGTTTAGTGGGACCACACCCCAGGAAACATAAATTAGTTGTGAATTATTTTCAAATATGTTTCAAACTAGAATCGTGAAGATTTTCAATTGTCTACTAAAAAGCCAAGTAATTTCATTGTGCATACAACTGATCTATTCCACCTTTGATTCCAGGAGTGTGTGATGGTTCTTTTTCTTCTCTTCTCAGATTAATTTAATCTTACTACGGATATTACTTTATAGTATGCTTCTCCCTCTTTATTCTTTAAAGTCTCATAAAATAAATAATAAAGTATATACCACCTTCAAAATGAATTAGGTCTTTCGTGCTTATAATATGAGGTCGAGGTAATTAGGTAGGTAATAAGATAATTTAGGCTCAATTTCACCTGTATCATTTACACTCTCACATACTCCTCATTCATGTGCATTCTTGACTTTTTCCATCATTCATGTCAAATCCTCTAATTTCTCTATTTGTTTTGGTGCATCTTTCGCATACTCTCTCTTTGGTGTCTTTAACCATATTCACCAGAAACTCTTTCTTCCTTATCTTAGAAGCTAGTTTTTCATCTTTATCAAGGTTTTCGAATAGTGCAATGTTTTTCCTTTAAGCTTTCTACCACCCTAACAAACTTCTGGGTCAAGAACTTTCGTACCACCAATAGGCACAGATGCTGAACACCCTAAGGACTTAATTGTTCCAAGAAGGAAGGCTAAGGGCATCGTAAAACTTATTCCACCTTGACACTTCTTTTCACAACTTCTTTTTCTTCATTTTTTCTCTATCTTACTCACCTCAATTGATTTTTTCTGTCTCAACCCTTCTTATCCTTCCAAGTGCACTTTTAAATAATACTCCCCAAACTGTCATCTTCCACCATTGAGTGTATTATTTTTCTGGTGTAATTCGGGCGAATAAGGGTTCTTTAGTATTATGTTCAAGTGGAGGATCTGTGGCTTTACTCACGGCAATGATGAGGTAGCTATTAGGCTCAATAAGGAACTAAGGTGTATGCTTATGCATATTAATAAGGTAGGCTTTGAAGGGTTCAATCTTCCAAGAATGGCCTATATCACTTCCTATTAGTGGTATTTGTTAGTGATGTGCCCTAGGGAAATAGTGTAATTGTTATTACTTTCATATTTCAATAATAAAGAGGCATTTTCATTATCATCTTACATTTCTAATTTGGTGATTTACTCCATGAATAATTAATTCCACTTATGGTCATCAAATGTGTGACTTGATAGTAGAACCCTGGACTTTAAATGGAATACTATTCTAAATTGTCCCTGGTATTTCATTATTGGTGGAGCAATAGTGAATTAAGACTAGTATGGAGTTTGACAGATGATCATGTTCTACTGATCATGCATATATGATATTAAGTCAACTCATACGTGTCGGGTAAACATCAGACCGATCGACCCATCATGAGAATACTACATGGATTATAAGTCACAAGTCCTTCATCATAATAATGTCTTTGTCCTTCGAACTAACACCACCATAGGTCCCCTCGTACAAGGAGCTTTATGTTTCGACATAGTTCAACATCATCTCGTATTGTGGTGGTGCACATGTGACCGTAGATTGACATAAAATAAATCATGAGGGACATGAGTGATGAAAGGGTTTTGTCCCTCATTTTAGAGAGATAACTGTGGGCCCCTCGACATGTGAGACTGGAAATTGCATGGCTATACTCAAATGAATTAATAAGGGCTATTAATGTCATTCAGATGACAACTATACGGAGGTCGAGAAAATCAGATGATTGAACTTTACAAAGGAGACATAGTCCATGACTTGTGTTCAATTAGGATATCATGAGACAAAGGGACTACCACATTTATTATGGATTAGGTTATGTCGAGCAATTGACATCCACATAATTTGGGTGATCATCATACCTTGCTAGAGGCAGCTTATGATCCGTGGGCTGGAAATGGGCTTTTGAGCCCATTGCCAACATTATGTGGACCTACAGGGTCACACACATATAATGGGCCAGAAACCAACCCTTGGGCCTAAAATTGCTATTTAAACCTAAGGATCCCTACGCTGACTGACTATCCATTTTTCACAGCTTGAGAGAGGCTGCCAGTGGGTTTTCGTGAGACTCAACCTCTGCTAAAGACACCGCTTCTCTCTCAAGCTCCGAAGAAGGCCTGCTCATGTGGATAGTCAGAGAGGGTTTTACTTGCTGCGCCTAACTAACAAGGAGGGTTTGAAGCACACACGATGTTGTAGAACAAGGATCTTCCAACGAGAATAAGGTATTCTTCTATCCCTGAATCATTTGATCGGATCACATGGATCCTCGCTCCAAGGGAAAAAGGCAAAATTTTTAATTTTTCAAGCAGAAGTGTATGCTTAATCGCTAGTAGGAACCCAACAATATTGCTTAGGATTTCGCCTTGACTAATAATTTAATAAGTTCTAGGACATTTGGAGATTTAACTATGATTGATCCCATAAGATTTCCCTAATCTTTGGAATAATCTATTTTAGAGATACTATTGACCATGTGCAGTGTTTATCAGGGTTCATAATAATTAAACTATTTACAAAATATAATTACAGGTCATATTTGTTCCATAAATTGGTCGCACCCTTATTCTCGGGGCTCAACACATTCATCAATATCTTCACAACTTTCTTTTTCGCTCATCGTAGATCCCCAAATTTCCAAATTCATCTATCAAAATATTATTTGGTACCTAAATATGTTGCTATGATATTTTACAAGTTCAAAGCTTATTTACATTAGAACATTTAATTCAGAGAAGCTTAATACAACAACATTTCAATTCCACAATCATTCCAAGTCTACCAAACAGTTCACAGCTATTTAGCAATTTAAACTAAGAAAACTGGGTTCTTCATTATTCAACAAAGCTATTTACTAAATCTCATCAATTTCTAATTATTGAACACAAAGGAACAAAAATAAACAATAAGCACACAAGAAATGCAAAATGAGAGTGAACACCAATTTTTGCCAATTTTTTTTTTTTATTGAAGTATTTAAGTGTAAGGCATCTGGTTACAAGGAGGGAAAAGGGGAAGAACTACAGGGCAAGCTATTTTCTTCTTCTATCATGCCTATGGGAGGAATGCAAATTCACTGGTTCAAACTTGTAATTAGCTGCAGAAGGTGAGAACTCAGGGATCTGGACTTGTGGCTGCTTAGACCTGATCCCTTCTTCACTTCTGTTGAATGCAGACCACTCCATGGATAAGGTCATTTGCTTGATAAGATCATTTTGTCTCTGCCCAATAGAATTCAGGGTTCCCGCAAACTCACCCTGGGCAAAGTGCATTTTTATCAAGTTGTTGTTGATCATATCTAAGCTTTCAATCCAACATTTTTTCCCTATAGTTTACATGTGCCTCCATTTCTTGTCCCTTTCATCGAAGTTCCTATCTTTTATGTGCATTGTACAAATACCCAAAAGCATCTACCTTCTGCAACAAGTTCTTCTCCATGACATCTTCTCTCTCCTTCATGATTTTTATTAGCTCACTATCCCTCTTGAGCTGATCTAAGATGAAGGCATCTTCTCTTGCCCTGAGTTCTTCACTTCTAGTCTTCTTCTCTTGTTTCCCCATCGCCTTCCACTCCTTCATCTCTCTTTCGCTAAGAGCTTCTTCCGCATCTTGGTCCCTTCTTCTGAGCTTTGCATCCATATATTCATCTCTCAGTTAGAGTTGGATTTGCAACTGTTTATCCCTCTCTTTCATTTCTTGCCTCATTGTTTTCAACATATCTATTAATTCAGCAGTGTTTTTTTGATGCTCTGAGTTTCCAGCTTGCAACTGATGGACTTGTCTCACTTCTAGGGAGAGGATCAAAATTGGGCTCACACTTCTCTGCCTCTATTGTTTCTCTGGAGCTTCACTTTCAAGCTGTATTTGATGTATTTCTACATCATCTTTGTTCTCTCTCTCAATTTTTGCTTCTTTCTACCCCTCGTTTGGGACTTTCGTGATTCACGTTGTCGTGGGTGAGGCCCTGTGGCGCCTTTCTTCTTCCTCCTAGTCTCCTTCCACACCACCCAGGATACATATCCTAGTGATCAATGCTAGGTGAGGTACTAGTCCCCTGTATCCACCTCTATAATAACTCAAGATTGAGTTTTTTATGATTGTCCCCACACTGAACTTGTAACCCTTCAGGATGGCATAAAACAGTACTGCCTCCTTCTCCCTAATTGTACTGCTCGTCGAAAATAACCTAATGAATGAAATAAAAATCCAACCTTGGCTTGTCTACCAATGACCCTCAAGGAGCAGACTTGTGTGGGTTTTTTCTAGTCGCATTCCACTTCCCTACCATCGCCGCCAGGGTTCATAATCTTTGAAACTGATTCGACTAGCTTCTGAATTTCAACCATTTTTTCTTTCATTTAGATCAGAGGCTCGGCCATCCGTCCCTAACATGAGATCCATTTGCCTCTGATATAAACTATCTTGTCTTTCCACCATATTAGCGTAGAATTCTTTTACTACATCTACGAAACCAGGGGCTTTGTGCTCACAAAAGAGAAGCCATCCTCTATTCTACTAATTTCGAAGGAGATCCACTCATCAAGCCCTCTCGCCTATGAAATCTCCGTGTTGCAGCTTTGTCTCCAGCGATAAAAGCCACCAAACCCAATCACTGCTCACTACGCCTACCCAGCTAGCCTCTCTTTTCCTCTTTCTTGCTTCTTCCACCGGCTGCTCAGCCCACTGCTTTTAGTTTTCTTCTTCTTCTAATTCTGCTTGAGTCGCTTGGACTGTTTCTTTCTCCATTTCAGTATACTCTTCCATGATTTCGTTTAGGTTTTGTAACACCCCAAATTATACCCTGATAGTTTTATAACATGTTTTAAGTATAATAAAAGTAAATATATATTTGTTTTGGAATAAAATAAGCAAAATCCGGAATTATTCTAAGGGTTAAGAGTAAATTAGTAATTTACCAATTCCGGGCCCAAAGGTCATATGATAAGAAGATTATAGACTAAAGTGGAGATATGAATAAATTTATTATAAATAGAGGGGAGCTGAGTGACCAAATAACAAAATCGACATTCGACCAAACGGTATTGCATCAAACGAGCCTTAAAAATATCTCATTGGGTTCGTCAGGCAAACCCGGGTTGGAGAGAAAAGGAGAAGAGAAGAGAAAGAGAAGAAGAAGAAGAAGGAAGAAAAGAAGAAGAGAAGTGTAACGCCCCGTCTCGAGAGAGTGTATAGTACATGTAACTGTAGGGGCGTATAAGAGTACCAAGTGTCACAGTGTAGTAATTTCAGAAGTTATATATGAAATGATAAAATTTAGTGAACCCGGAATTGTGGTACTAGAACAAGGATAAAATTGTAATTGACATAAGGGATAAGAAAATCATAAAATGAGTAGAGATGGGCCATAATAAAAATAACTAGAAGTGAAATTTCAATATTTAAAGAATTAAGGACCAACTTGCAAATTGGAGAATTTTGAGGCTATAAATAGCCATGAGACAAACCAAAATCATATTTTGGTCTCATTTGGTTAGGGCACCCGTAGGAGAGGAGAGAAAAGAGCAAGAAGGGAGAAAAGAAGAGGAAGAAGGAGGAGAAGGAGAAGAAGAAGATCAAAAAGGTATGTTTTCAACTTGGAATCAAGTGTGTTTTGAATTCCTAAGGTTTTGGTTTGGAGAATTGTCCCTCCTTTGTCTAGGGTTTTGGAAGAGGTCACCCAAACCCTAGATTTTTGTTGAGGTTATGTGGGTAAAACCCCAATTGGTATTAAATAAATATGGAATCATCATATTTATATAATTTTTAGAAGAATTGGTGGACCTTTAGATGAATTCATAGATTTTACTCAGGTTTTATGAAAGATTCTGAAACCACCAACACAAGTATTACGGAGTTGTTCGATGAATTCCATGTTAATTCTAAGGTATATGAATTATAGAGAAGTTATAGTGAAATGGTACCAAAAGTGGCAAAAAGAAACAAATCTAGGCAAATTCGAACACATCACGATCTGCAGCAGGGTTGTGCTGATGCAGGCCACGAAAAACTTGACACAATAAATTACGAGCTGACGAATGCAACTGTATCAGTGGTGTGCAGAAATACCGAATGTTGTGTTTTTGTATAATTAAGCCAGAATTCGTACACCAATAGTATAGGAACCTTATTAAATGATTAAGAAAGGTTCAAATAAGATTGGAACTCGACGAAAAACGTAGCATACCTCGCCGCCTTGAGTATGAATAAGTGCTAGGAAGTACGTTAAGTTTATACGTTATACATAAGAGATTAATATTTCGTCGTATTCGTTGAGTGTGTAGGCTAAAAGCAAAGGCGAGAAAAGTGATGGAATTTGTGTCTCCAAGAGTTTAGTAAGCGAGAAAAGGTAGGTGTTCTAAACCACATTTTTCTCAAATCTTGATGCTTATTATTATTATAAATTGTTTTTACCTTTGGTATTTAATGGTTTTTAATTATTAAACCATTTTTCAAGCAAGCAAGTAAGTAAATGGTTTTGAATTATTAAACCATTTTTCAAGCAAGCAAGCAAATGAAAGCAAAATGGTTTTGAATTATTAAACCATTTTTCAAACAACGAAACAACGATTTAAATTGTAAAACCATTTTTTCAAAGGCAAACAAGCGACAAGCAAGAAAGAGAATATTTGTGAAAAGCAGTTTAACTAAAATCCTAGTTCTAAGAGCAGAGCCCAGGTCGGAGGTATTACGTACGTGCACGATTAGATGATGGGATCGTACATGCATTGTAGTTTGCTTTGGTTGGCAAACGGTCACCTATAATGCATTTAAGGCATTAGCGCATGCGGGGAGTATATAGTTGAGCTCTGAAATTATGGTGATGCGACCGGGTCAAATTCTCATTCTGGAAAGGTGGAGTGAAGTGTGCTAACCTTGCTTTCAGGTGATCTTGGATCTGGTCTTCCACCTTACGGTCGATGCGAGCTCAGTGTTCACTGAGTCTGACAAGCAAGTATAGGCCTCCAGTGGTTGATAATTTATAAGTATGATCATTTAGTTTTGAAAAATCAACCACTGGTGCACGGTCGCCCAAGCTTCCGTAGAGATTTAAAAACAAACGGTTAAGCACAGGCTCCCGTTTAGATTTCAAAACGGTCGGTTGAGCCAGGCTCAGTCAGATTTTAAAGCAACGGTTGAGCCAGGCTCCGTTTATTTTTCAAAGCACGTGAGTTGAGCCAGGCTCAATATTTATAAAAAGTTTTAGAACCTTTTTAAAGAAAAGAGGTGAAAATCTTTTATACATTTTTAAACAAAGTTTATAAAGTTTATAAACTTTTAAAGTAAGCAAAAAGTAAAGCAAGCATAAAGCAAGAAGAGGTGAGGAAAGTTTTATAAACTTTTAAAGCAGAAACAAGAAGAATTTAGAAGGATTTTATAAGATTTTAAAAGAAAAGCAAGCAAAGCAAGCAAGCAAGTATTAAAAGTTTTATAAACTTTTAAGCGAATAAATCTGAGAAAGTTTTAAGAAAGATGCGAATAGGAGAAACTACGGAAATAATTGAAAGTTTTAAGTTTTGAGATGTTCAGGAAAACAAAACATTTATAAGCATCACCTCGCGAGCTCGTTTAACTAATTATTTTCTATTTTAAAAACTATTTTAGTCTGATCATGAGTATTTGGAGCACAATAGGATTTGTCTGTATGATTATAAGTGCTGTGTATTAATAATATTTTGTAAATTATACTTTGTGGTTGTAATGGAACATATGTATGTACATAGTGTAGTTTCATGGAAATGTGTTGGGTTGCTGGTTGCCATATTTGGAGAAATATGTAGGTTGTGTATACAGGATTTGAAACATATCCTATATGCAGCCGTCATCTGGCTGAGATTTTACCCATTGCCAAATTTACCGTCTAAATTGAAAGAAAGAAAAGAACTGTATCGAGGTTTAAGCGGTAATACGGCTTAGCTGGGGAATTTCTGAGTGGGTTAAATTAACTTATTTGAGTTCTGATGGAGTGCTTGAACACAACCACTTGTTGGTAGGGGTGGGTGTGTCAGAAGTGCAAAGAAAAGCAAAGGTATGGAAATTGTATGGAATACTAGTATAGAAACTTTGGTAAGGATGCTTGTTTGGAAATTTTGTTGGAAAATACTTGTTTAAGTTGGGTTAGGAAAACCCTAACTTTTTAATTCATGTATATTTTGATTGGTCTAAGTTAGTTTTGTAATTTTGTTTTGAAATGGTTTGATTTGGTTAAAAGAACTTCGGTGAAAATGGCAGCGGCCATTCTGTTATGTTCGACACCATGCCTTTAGGCGTAGAAATTAACTATGTGCCCCGAAAATACCTTAGTATTTTTATAAAATATATACTTTTTTTATTATGTTTAGGGTATAAAATAAAGTAAATGTAATTTTTTGGAATTTAAATCCTAGAGCAAAAAATATATGTAACTAGGAATTTACACAGTGTGAAATGATTGGAATTTGTAAAATGAGGACCTAAGGGCGAAAATATAAAATAGCTTAAATGCTAATGTGAGTTAAATGAAGTGAAATAGAAGACTTAAATGTCAAAAAATGAGAAATGGGACTTATTTTGGCCAAAGAATAGGAAGCGAAAACCAGGCCTTAACATTAAATGAGATTACAAGACCAAATGTGGTTTAAGATAAGGCACATTTGTGCATTTTCGTTCTTGGAGAGTAAAGGGATAGAAAAGAGAGCTAGGGTTGAGAGAAGACCAAGGTTTTGGTGGGAGATCTTCCCATTTATTGTTTCCAAGTGATCAAGAAGATGAAGGAAGACTTGGTGTTAAGAATGAAATTCAAGGTAAACTAAATCCTAACCACTTTTCTCTTGTGTGTTTGGGTTAGGGGAAAACCCAGGAATGTGGATAAAGGTATTTTGTATTGGTTGTAAATGGATTTTGGTATTAGTTTGGATTAGTTTATGATGTTGTAAAGAGGAAATGTTTGGTTTTTCAAAGTACTGTCATTCATCAAAAACCTCTTCTGTTTTGTATAGATGAAGTTATAATCAACCAAGCAGTGATTCCAATTGATAAATAACCATAAGAGATAGAGCTACAAATGTATATAGGGACCAATGGAAAATTGCCTTCAGGCTCCCGAAAATGGAGCAAAGGTGAGTTTGGTTGTAGCTCACAGGTATGCCCTATTTTGGGAGTAGTTGTGGTGTTTTGGCCATAAAATGAGTTTCACTTATCCAATTTGAGTGATTCAAAATTCTGGGTGAACTAGACTTCTAGGGAAATAATTTACTTGAAGGAAGTATATGCAATTTGTAACCCAAAGTGCCCATAAATATGTCAAAGTGAAGCTATGTGCAAATTCTGTTTTGCAAATTAGAGTAATCTAGATGTTAAAGTTAAAAACTGTACCAATTGGTTTATAATCTGATTTTGGGTGCTTAGGGGTTGGTTAGGCCTTGGTTTAATCTAATAAAATCAATGTTTGAAGTTAATGTTGGACAACATTAGGATTGGTTTTGGTGACACATTTTAAAGGTACTGTTGTTTGAAAAAAAACAGTATGTTTTGCCCTGTTCGTGTTATGTGCTTGAGGGCCTTAGAGAAGGAATTTTAAATTGAAAATTTTCAAAGATGTCATTGGATATATAAAGGAATAACCTGGAGAGTTTCATAATTTTGAAGACCGTTTGAATAATTTTTAGGTAATAAAGTCCAGAGAATACAAAACTGGAAAATAACGGTCCTTGCATGTGGTGTTAGTGGCTATTTGAGGTTTTTGACTTAATCTTCCTTTAGGGATGGTTTAGTTGATCAACAGTACTGTTGGAAAAGGATTATAAGGCAGGGCAAAAATTTTTAGTATTTTGGTTATGTGATGGATTAAAGTTTGGGAAACTAACAACCATATCGAGCTTGTATCTTACTTACTTATTTGCTAATGAGATTAAAAATCGATATTAAGCTTGAAAATCAACCACAACCAAAATCACTAGCAACGCCACAGATAATATTGTTCTTTAATTGTATTGGAATAGGGTGACAGGAGGAAAACCCGGGCGAGATCCTAGATTCGAGATTGGAATCAAAGTGCAAAAAACTTTTGGTTTTGTTCTTACCTTTCTCTCATTATTTGAATCTCTATCTCCAAAATGTTTGGTGCATGTTGGTGTTTTAAATTGATTTGATGCAAATAAATTGTGAAATGAATCGCAAGAAGTTGATTTAAGTTAAATTTGATAAATTGATTGATTGAGAAATAATGACATGAAAATTGCATGAGTATTGAAATGATTTGTTTGTATAAAAATACATGCTATCTTCCTTGTATTTTCCTAAAAATGATTTGAATGCCCTTAATATATCATCATTTATTAAATTCAAGTTAAAGATAAATTGGTATACCCAGTAAAGAGTCAACAAACATACTATTGTATACCGTCTGTAGCCTAACGGGACGGTATGGTAGTGCCTGCAAATACATATTTTATATATATATATATACATACCGGCCTGTATAAAG
The DNA here is from genome assembly GCA_016808115.1 of Tetrastigma voinierianum. Taxonomy (NCBI): domain Eukaryota; kingdom Viridiplantae; phylum Streptophyta; class Magnoliopsida; order Vitales; family Vitaceae; genus Tetrastigma; species Tetrastigma voinierianum. Next base: position 79,937 of record JAEQBH010008862.1, on the reverse strand, counting down.
TAGAAAGTATCGGGACCAAAGATGGTCGAGGCGCTGAAGTCAGCGTCAAGCGAGGAGCGGAGTATAAGTAAATGTCAGTCCCATGCATATCATTCCATTCATGATGTTTTGTAACGCTATTTTCAGTTGAATTCAATGATGTAAAGTCTTCATGAAGAATATAGTTTTGACGCTCATTTGTTTGGATATTTGCGAATGTGTTTTAAGAGGTGAACTCTGGGAATATCATTTTGTAAATGTATTTGAAAAGGCATGGAATGCCAATTTGTATCAATGCGTTATTCAAGAGCAGTTATAGATACTATTTGAATTAAGGAATGTATATATATATATATATATATATATATATATATATATATATATATATATATATATATATATATATATTCTTTTATGTCAAAAGAAGTGTGTTTGGGTCCTTGATCATATACCCATAAATAATTATGTTTTGAAATCAATATTAATTATTCATATTAGAAATGGTTAAATATAAGTGTATGGGCTAAACGATTTAAAATGCTTCACATAATTTAAAAAAAAAAAAAGCAAGAGACTTTTAAATGTCTAAATAAAATATGTTTAATAAATAGATTCGACGACGCCTCAGAATCGGTTGGACACAATCGGGTTGGACGGGAAAGGGGTCTTACATACGCCTAGTGGGCTCCTTCACCTGGTTAGCTGGTTTTTCATTTTACGACGCCACAGGCGTAGCAATGCTCCGCCTAGGCGTAGCGAAGCTTCATACCTATAATCTCTGTTTTAGTTCCTATCTTCCCTTAATTCTAACAATCGTCCAATAGACTAATGAGGATCCTAATAAGTGATTGAAAGGGTTTGTATAAGTATAAAAATTATATGAAAAATGTTCCATACCTCGCCGTCTTGGCGGGTCGTAGAGCAAACATTATTTCTTGCCCCCATTTGCTAATGTGTTTAAAATGAAGTGTTATTCCTTGGTTAAGGGATGAAAAGATAAATGTGTAATGAAGGCATATAGAAAATGTATAAATGTCTAAATAATACAAGAATAAAGATGCATGCGGAAATGATAAAAAAATATCGCATATGATTATCGGATAACAATAGTTATTCGGGGATATGGGATATATATTGTAAGTGAAATAAAAGAAACGTATTGCCTGCTTAGTACCTAGTAGAGGGATAGATGAGCATGCCTATTAGGGAGAAAAGACTGCAACATTACTGATCAGTTGGCCCCGTTTGGGTCATTATAGCGCCTTCAAGCCCTTTTAGATGGTCATTGTCTCGTATAATAATAACAGTGCCTGCGGGCCCTTATAGATGGTCATTGTCTCGTATAATGATTATAGCACCTTCGGGTCCTTATAGTTCCCGTATCCATTTCTAAGGTATTTGCAGGCATGAAACATAAGATAAATAACAAGAATATGCAAATGAAATGACATGATATGAGAAGCATAGCATTGTTATGTGATGATACGTATACAGTGATAAGTATAAGACAAAACTATAAATGAAAGATGATATGGAATATGAAAGCAATGATAAAAGGCGAATAAGTATAATATATGTGAAGCATATCACATAAATGATATGTTAAACATGAATAAGCATGTGTATATGTCGATGAGATATTAAAGTTATATGCAATTGTCACAAGTGTGATGACCCTTATTGAAGTCGTCACATGCTTGTTGTTATCACTAAGCTGGCTTAGCACGGGTGTTTCATCTATGTAGGTACGGGAGCGAACTAGAAGCGGACAATCCATTACTTGACGAGAGCTGACCACCTTCTTAGGTGCCCATTGAAGACCTTTTGGTCTATTTTTGTATATGTTTTGTTTTTGTAAGAAATGTAAAAATTTGTATATATTGAACACTCCCATTTATGGAGTTTTGAATATATTTGTAATTCACTGCTACATAATATATTTCAAGTTAAATGTTTAATAGTACATGAATGAACAAGTTAATAGTATGGTAAAAAGTAAAAGATAGTTACAAGTTAAGTGGTATCAGAGTACCCTGTGTTGGGGGCGTCACAAGTTAGAAGGTAAAAGAGGCGTGATAGGTTTGAAACCAGGTATGAAGGCTTAAACATTGTCAAAATAGGGTTTTGGGGGATCTAGGGTTTTCAAAAGGAGGGGGTGAGATTTGTTGAAGAAGGCTGAGTGGGTTGATTGGTTGATGAGGCAAGTGGCTTTTCAGGTTTTAAACATGATCTATTTATAGGCTCACTATTGGTTGTACCATCATTAAATGTTGCGACAAAAACTAGCCTAGGGTTTATTCCATTTTTAATTTTATGTTGCGACATAGAAAAGTAATGTCGCAACATATTTTTTTGAAATCATTTAAAAATAGGACAGTCCATTGTTGCGACAGAGCAAAAATTGTAGCGACATAAAATGTGATGTTCAAGTGTATGTTGCTGCTTGATGAAATGTTGTTGTGACATAAACTTCCCTTACCGTCGGTTTCAAACCAACTTGGTCGCGACAGAGAGAAAATTTTGTTGCGACATAGAAAAGACAAGGATCAGTTCAAATCAAAAGATGTCGTGACAGAGAAAAACATTGTCGCGACATAGTTTGTGCTTCTCCAATTGAATTATGTTGCGACATAAAAAAATTATGTCGTGACAAAATCTCCTGCGGCTTCTAAAAGATTAACCCAGTCTTTGTCACGACATTAAGAAACAATGTTGCACATGAGTTTTGGTAATATTGTCGAGACAGAGAAAACTATGTCGTGACAATGAAAGAAAAATCACAGAGTTGCACAATTAGTATCCTCAATCAAGAAACATTAAAAGCACTGTGCATTCATTCATACCAATCAGAACATATTTGTGAAAACACATCTAATCATTAAAGAACCTCAATTTAAGTATGAACAATCACATTCAGAGTATTCAAATAATGAGAACAAACAAAGTTACAATTCATTTTCTGCTCTAAAAAAAATTACAATCCCCCAAACTTCAACTATGCATTATCATTAAAAAACAAGTTAGGGAAATCAAAATACTCCCCCTTGTAGCAATTTCTGCATCATCGGTTTGAGAAAGTGTGCTTTCTAATAAAATTCATTTTCCTAATTGACTTCAATGTCCCTGAAAAATCAGCAAAAAAAAAAACAACAAATAAAACTTCAAACAAAAGTAAAAATAACTTCAAACACCTAAAAACTTAACCAAAACAAACTAGCCATGAAAATTAAAAATTGTTTGGGTTACCTCCCAAAAAGCTGCTCAGTTTAATGTCTTTAGCTAGACATTTGCTACATAACGTTTTCTTTTCAGCAAAATTCTATTCCAAATCCGATTCACTCTTCATTTATGTTCCCTCCAAGGTAATGCTTCAATCTTTGACCATTCACTTTAAATTCACATCCAGAATTAGTTTTTAATGTCACTACTCCAAAGGGTGTACTCGTTAATTGCTGGCAGTGCTTCGGCATAAGATGTCAAGTAGAGGGTCCTCTTTTTCTTTTTTTAAAACTTATAACCTTTACACTTACATATTCATATAATGTTAAGCAAATTAACTTGTATTACATTAATGCGTGGTTACAAAATATAAATACAAGCTCAAATGAAATGTTCAACATCTACAATATTTACATTGGTTTACAAAATCTCATACAAAATAGACCTAAAGACCCGAGGGACACCTATTCTTGTGTGGCCTTTGAGCTAGCTGATGTGGATTGTCCAGGTCCTCTGTTTTCCTCTTACGTACTGGATTGAACACCCAGTGCTAAGCTTTCACAACAGTAAGGAATTAATATACATGGATGATATCTGATAGAGTCACCACACTTCTATACAATCATATAACATATAACGATTCTGATTCTTATCATTTCTCATATATATCTTATCATAACCGGTTCATTTCTTATCATCTTACATATACTTTTCATGTTATCATGTACTTTACTTCTTGTTCTTGTAGCGTATACTATCATCACATGCGTGCTGTATTCTCATATTCTCTTCATATATTCTCTACATTTCCTTTGCATATACACGTCATTTCTTTATGTTTCATGCATAAACCTTAGAAGTGGATACGAGAAACCATGAGAACTGAAGGTCTTTGTATCATTGTGTGAAACAATGTACTGATGCGTAATATGATACGCATTATCATCGCGTATGAGCATTGACGCCCGCGGTGCCCGGTAATATGATGCGAAGGTATCATCCTTGTGAGCAGTGACCATCCATGCTGTGCCGTGTACTGATACCGAAGAGTATCATCCTTGTATGAGCAGTGACCATCCATATGTGCCGGGCCCGGCTGTGGGTGACCCTTTAGGAATTTGATCCAAGCGAATCTATGTCATCGACCAACGTGGCGAAATATCATCGACAAGCTGTTTTTCTGATAGGCATGCCATCTATCCCTCTACCGGGTTAGCGAGCGATCAATGTGTGTTTTACTACCATTTTGGTAGCATATCTCTTATTCTAGAATAATTATTATCATTCGGTAATCATATGTGATATATATATATATACAATCATTTATTCATATATTTTCATTTTCATATCTCATTGTAATATAAATAACTATGCTTGCCATATATACGAGCTATTCATGAATTCATAGTAGGCATTCATACAATGAATAACTATGATGCTTGTAGTGCCTACTGTTTTTCGTGTTTTCTAGAACTAAGATGAGTTCCAACCTTATAAATCTTTCTATTGATGGATTCTTGACTCAATGGGCTTTCCATAGAGTTGAAACACCAAATCGGAGTTGACGAAGGAGTTATGACCTTCGAGTTGGAGGTCATGCGCGATCGGTCTGACAGGCGACCACAGGCAGTGGCCCAGGCTGTCATGGAAGGCTCCTTCCTAACACCTCAGTCTGACATCTACATCATATAAGCGTATGAATGTATTCTTGACTAAATGGGCTTTCCATAGAGTCGAGAACGCAGATGTCGGAGTTCAAGCGGAAGGAGTTATGACCTTAGAAGTTGGAGGTCATCTTGCCGGTCAACACCGGCGGTGACTGGAGGCCGACGGCTGAGCTGTCTGGAAGAGCTCGCTCTAACACCTCGGTCTAAGATCTACTATCCTCCTCAGGAATATGAATGTATTCTTGACTCAATGGTCTTTATGAAGTCGAGAACACCAATCGGAGTTCAAACGAGAAGGTTATGACACCCGAGTTGGAAGTGCATCATGATCATGTGACCAGTGACAGTATCTTGATGAAAACAACATTTCCACGAGCAACGTTTGACGAACCTTGTTTGGCAATCTTGTTTGGCGAAGCACTTGTTTGAAGAAGGAAGCCTTTGACAATCTTGTTTGCCGTCTTGTTTGTGAACCTTGTTTGAAAAACCTTGTTGTGATCTTGTTTGTGATCTTGTTGGCGAAACCTTTGTTTGGCGAGTAGTGTTGTGGCTGTACTTGGCGAATGCTAAGCCAATCTTTGTTGAACTTGCTTAATTTAGCCAATCTTGTTTGGCAATCTTGTTTGCTGACCCACAATTTAATGACCCCTTTGTTGGGCGATGCTGTTTAACTGACCCACAATTTGTGATGTAGGTGACGAATGACATACACGATTCTGACGATTATTACCAAGGACTATTGTCTAGTCCCAGAAATGATGGCGCCAAAACTTGTAAAGACGAAAAAGACACCGTAAATTTATGACACTGTGCAAAGGACTATTGTCTAGTCCCCGACATGGCGTAAAAACTGTTGATGACCAAATGATGTATATGTGAAAATATGGATGAGGAGTGAATGTGGTAAATACTTTCAGCGATTTGAAACAAAGTAAGCTGCAAAAAACCTAGAAATGAAAAGTATTGACACTGACCCCTTTCCACTTGATGCGGTCATCTGAGTAATAAAGAGTGGACTCTAAGTGGGATATCGATGCCCACAAGAGTTTAGGTTCTCTCTAATTGGAATTTGATCACCACAGATTACAAGGGCTCTTCACTATTTGGCGACCAGAAGTAGGATGTCGAATAAAATCAATTTAATTAAACAAAAACTGATTTAAAACTAATCTAAGTCTACCAAATAAACAACTACTTAATTCTAAAGGTATGAAGAGAGTCACTATAGGGGATGGGGATAATTATTTCAGCTCAGTTTGCATTTCATGAAAGTGCAACATTTGTGAAGTTGAATGCTGGATTTATCAAGAGCAATGTAGTATAACTTAGATTTCTCCATACACCATACATTTCACTAGTTAGAGATCCATATTCCTTTTCAGGACAAATGGGTCCTAAATAGCTACTTGTAAAAATTGGCACTCTTCAAGTTGATTGTTTTTCTTTTTAATCTTGCTTGACCATGTCTTGTTTGAAAAGAATTCTTGCCCACAGCAAACGAAGGATAATGCAAGCCTTCTCCAGAAATGTGGTGGTATCTAGATCATCAAATCTAATGAAATTTCACATCTCATGAGTTAGATCTTTGCTAACACGGGATGAATCAGCTTTCGTAGTAGGAGAAACCTCGATCAACTAAATTGTTCATCATCTAATTAATCCTCACACCATAGGTAATTAGTGATCTATCGAAGTAATTTTTGAGTTCATTGGTTCCAAGATATTAGTCTAACACCCCCTAAGTTGAGCTCTTTACTCTCGAGAATTTCCATCTACGTGTGTCACTCAGAGGGCCTCTGGAAATCGAGCAAGATACGACTCTTTTTTGGGTATAAGCTATTAATATTCGAACAATTCATTAAATGAACAATACCCGATTATATAAATTCGATGTATTGAGCCACAAAATAACTGGCTTGCAAATGCGGATGTTCAACAATTAAACTGACCACAGGGGTGTTTAATGTTTCATTCTTCGGATTCCGATCATCACCCGATCAAGCAAAATGAAAATGAAGAAAGAAATCAGAAAGAAGAAAAACCCAGTTTGAGCTTAAATCTTCGCCTCCTTGATAAATAAATTGAATATCTTAGTACGGCAGAAATCCCTTCAATAGAAATAAAAATACGCTCTCATTACTCTAAGATCCTTAAAAATAAAATGCATGACAAAAACTAAAGAAAATGGTTTAGAGAGAGAAAACCCATGAGAGAGAAGAAAATCAAAATTCTGCTTCAATATTTGTGAACCTTGGTAAATGAATCTACGATGCAGCCAGAAAAATCTTGATAGAAATAAATGCGCTAAAAATTACTCTAGATGCAAAAGCAATCAAAATCTCTGAGAAAAGCGGAAAAATGGGCAGTCTAGAGAGAAACCCCAGAGAGGCTCTCGATCCTCCTTTGCCTGCTTTACCTAAAAAGCGAGTATATATATGGTCACAGGATGAAATGGGCTTGAAATTGGGTCAGCTTCGATTTTCGGCCTTTTTCGGGTTCTTTGCGAGCGTTAAAGTCGCGCCGATTAGCGACATCAATTCTGGTCGCGACATCAGTTCGCGACATCAGTTGTTCCCTTGGTTGCTTCTTATGTCGCGACATCAGTTCGCGACATCAGTTGTTCCTTTGGTTGCTTCTTATGTCGCGACATCAGTTCGCGACATCAGCCGACTCGCTTTGGTTGCTTCTTGTGTGGCGACATCGAAGTACATTCCTTTGGTTGCTTCTTAACCGCGACGCCAATTGCGCGACATCAGTTGTTCCTTTGGTTGCTTCTTATGCCGGCGACCTTCGGTCAGCGACATCGGTGTTCATGTCGCCGCTTCCTGCCGCGACAGGTGCCAACCACCGTTCGGGCGGCAAGCGTTTTTCTTCTCGGCAGCCGGGGTCATAACTGGCCGTTTAACCGGTTTAGGCGTGTGGTACTGGATTGGAAAGCTCTTTGAATGTAAGTGCAACCATGATGGAATTTGAACCATTTGTTGTTTATATAGTACATAAAATTAATCTTCCCAGTAGCGGCTGTGGACTCTCAGTTGACTAACTCTTTTGGAAATATATTGCTCATTTCTTGCCGATCTTTGCTTTTCATCGATAATCACCTGAAACCAAGTTTAGAAATTTTATGAGTTTTACATGAATATGGATATAAAATGCACAAAATAACATGTGAAATGAACTCCAAAACATAGATGATTTTACTCATGGGCGACCTCGTTTGTGACCTCTGTTTGGCGGCCCCCTCATGTTTGTTTGTTCAGAGTAAAAGACCGTAACTTGGTCTGCAAGGAGTCCGAATTGAAATTCAAAACCTAAAGTAAGTTCGTGATGTGGCTACAATTTCCCAGAAGGACTTACTGCCAAATTCTCCTTATTTCTGACCCCGAAAAGCCCCGTTCTAGATCCGGCTACTGCATGTGGTTTGACAATAGAGATTTTACAGGTTGACTTGCAACTGACCCTTCTCAAACACATATTTAGGAGCCTTAAAAACTTTGCTCAACCCTGCAAGAAATGAGTTTAGGAGTTCTCAAACCCAAACCATACACAAGATAGAGGGTTAAAAACATGTATCATACTTGTCTGAATAAAAACTAGACTTCCATACAACCCCGAAGACATGTGTATTCATACAAATATTCACGGTTCCATCTTTAGTTTACATACACATATTCATGGTTCCATACCCATACTCGAATTCCATACCAATACTCAATTTAAAGTATTCCATACTCCCATGGTTTCATACAACCATGTATCTCCTGTGATCTTCTTCTTCTTCTTCTTCTTCCTTTCTTCTCTTCTTCTCTCTCTTCTCGTGTTGCTCTCCTTTCTCAGGGCCAAAATGAGATATTTATTTTGGTCTTATCCTTCATTGATCTTATCCCTTTTGTTTCACTATGGTCCTCGACTCTTCTAATATTTACAAATAAATTTATTATTCTGGCCTTTCAAATCTTCTTTATTATTTGTAATTTAACTTATGCATATTCTACTTTTGTTTTTATCTTTATTTTGTTCGAATAAATATACCTTTGCTGTTTATTATACTGAAAACATTTCTGGCGGTAGGGTATAATTTGGGATGTTACATTAATATTGTGTAAGGACCACTCCATCTTGACTTCAGTTTTCCTGGAAAGAGCTTGGGCCTGGAATTATATAATAGGACTTGTTCCCCTGCTTTGAATTCCTTCCTCAAAATCTTTTGATCATGCCACTTCTTTGTCTTATCTTTATAGATTTTGGCATTATCTTAAGTTGCATTCCTCAACTCTTCTAGTTCATTCAATTGGAGTAATCTTTCTTCTTTGGCAGCTTGAATGTCACAATTCAATTTCTTGATGGCCCACATAGCCTTGTATTCCAGTTCCAAAGGGAGATGACAAGGTTTTCCAAATACAATTTTATATGGGGACATTCAGTAAGGAGTTTTATGATTCTAAACCACAATGCATCATTTAACATAGACCAATCTTTTAACATTCCACAGTTTTTCTCCAAAATTTTCTTGAACTCCCTATAGGAAATTTCTTCTTACCCATTTGACCGAGGGTGGTAAGTCAATCTCATTACATGTCTTATTCCATATCTGCTCATGAGTTTTACAAAAACTTTATTTGCAAAATGGCTTCCCTCGTTACTGATGATTATTCTGGGTGCTCCAAATCTACTCAAAATATTTCTTTGTATAAACTCAACAACTATGTTAACATCATTTCTAGAACAAGCCATTGCTTCCATCCAGTTGAATACATAATCCACGGCTAGAAGAATGTATAGATTACCAAATGATGATGGAAAAGGTCCCATAAAATATATTCCTTAAACATCAAAAGTCTGCACCACTAAGATTCCTTACAGGGGCATTTCATTTCTTCTACTTATGTTGCCCATTCTCTGACATTTATCACAATGTTTTACCCATTTAAAAAGCGATCCTTGAACCGATAGACGATAAAGCACGATTGGAGAGAATTTTGTAGGTTGTTTTGTCTCACAAAATATCCTCCACATAATTGATGCATAGCATTATCTATGAATTTCACCTTGTTCTTTTACGGTACACATCTTCGATAATCATTTATATCTTCTAAAAAATGTGGATCATCCCAAATATAGAACTTACTTCTCAGGTCCTCAAACTTCCTTTTCTCTTGGTATTTGAAATCATATGGCATAATTCTGAGCTAGGTAATTAACAATATCGGCATACCAAGGTGTTTGAATTTCTTAACAATTCTTGTCATTTGGAAAGTTTTCTTCTAGTCACTTCCTTTTTCCTCTTGAGTAGTCTTTTCCAATCTAGGCCAGTGATCGAAATTTTATCACATTGTAGCTGCCCTTCTTGTCTTTAATTTCTAAGATCAAACTCTTGCAATGATAATGATCATCGAATCGGTCTTGGCCCGGCATCTTTCTTTGCCATCGAGATATCTAATTCAATATGATCGGTGTATTATTATAACATGGAACCCTAATATGCTGAGCGAAATTTTCCTGAAGCATTTCACAATGACATCTCTTTTGAGTTGTGAAGAGTAATTCTCTTGAGCTTCATTGAAGGTATTGCTAGCATAGTATATGGCCTTGAATATATTCTCTGTTCTTTGTCCCAATACAGCTCCCATTGCATAATCACTATCATCACACATAATTTCAAATTCCTTGTTCAATCGGTGTTGCTTGATGGGTGTTATGTAATCTGGATTTAATTTCATCAAATCTGACTTTGCATAATTCATGAAATCAAACTTTGCATCATTTTCGTAATCTGCATAATGGTCTAGAGATTTTGAGAAGTCGCTATGAATCTTACATGGCTCCGGCATGTCTTAGGAAACTTCTTATCCCTTTGACTTTTGTCGATGGCAGGAAAGTTTCTATGATAGAAACCTTTGTTTGGTCTACCTCCCAATCAGCTACTGTTGGTGTCCCAAGACAATACCCTTTGTTACCATGAAATGACATTTTTCCCAATTTAAGGCCAAATTCTTGTCTTTACACCTCTAAAGTACTATTTTTAAGTTTTCCAAACAATTCTCAAAACTGGATCCATATATTGAGAAGTCATCCATAAAGATTTTCATAGCCTCTTCCACCATGTCTGAAAACATAAACATCATGTATCTTTGGAAGGTGGCAGGAGCATTACATAATTCAAATGACATCCTTACGGCTTAGTAATAATATGGACATGTAAATATAGTTTCTCCTAATCACCAGGGCTATAGCAATGCAGTTTATAACCAGAATATCCTCGAAAGCATTGTGTGGTGTCACGCTAGCACATCGGCGTGACCGATGAAGGTAAAGGATAATGATCGCTATGGTAGCGATGTTTAGTTTTCTATAGTCCATACACCTTCCATCTGTCACGCAGTTCTTGTAGGAATTAATTCCATTATTCTCATTGCAGTCATAGTGAATCCACCGTTTTGGGAACGATAAACCAGGCGCTCACGAGAACATGCAGAGATTGCATATGAAGCACGCATTCGGCCACTTTAGTACTTCTTTTAAACCCAACTTCTTTCATTTACTAGATTCGGTCTTCTTTGATGATAAAAGGTCTTTGCATTATCCTTTAAAGGATCTTGTGCATGCGAGATGGAATAATTGATTCTTTAAATATATAGACCTTGGAAATTGCTTCCTTGTATTTTTTTAGAGTGTTAAGCAGTTTCTGTTCTTCATATTCAGTCAATGCAACTGAAATAATAACTAGTTTTGCTCTTTCTGGTTCTAAGAAAGCATACTTTAATTGATTGGGTAATTCCTTCAAGGTTAACCCTTATGAGCTTGTTTTTGTTTCTTCTGCTTTTTATTCATGACTGCATTTTTCTGTACTGTTTTCATCAATACTGAGTACTGCTTCTTTTGATTCAAAATTGGAGATTAGAAATTCAACATCAAAATTGTCAAGATCTTTGGAAATTCATCTCATTTCATTCATTGATTCTGAATCATACAATCCATTTATCAATTCAAAGCGATAAGGTACTTTGGTTTCCTCTGATCTTCTGATCGCATTGTCAAATTCTATTTGTTTCAAACTGTGATTGAGATTGAAGCGCACTGCCTCATCTCCAACCCTTAGTGTAAGCTCTCCTTTCTTCACATCTATCAAAGCTGCTCTTGTAGCAAGGAAGGGTCTTCCTAACAATAAAGGGACTTGTTTGTCTTTTTCAATATCAATAACCATAAAGTCCAATAGAAAGATGAACTTTCCCTACTTTGTGGCATCCTCAAGAATACCCTCGAGGTTGAGCTAGGTTATGTATATATCTGTAGGGTTATGGTTGTGGGGAGTGGAAGCTCCCAAACTTAATCTCTTAACTATAGATAAAGGCATCGAGTTGATCTTTGGTCCAGTATCACACACAGTGTACCCATCTGAGGAATTCTGTGTGCATGGAATGGTGACTGCACGGATCTGCGTCTTCTTTGGTAGGACCTCTGAATAAGCGCCTTGTATGTTCTTTGTGGGTTCACTTCTCCTTAATGATTTTTCTTTTCTACTCAGAAATATCCTTCTTGAATTTAGCATAATGAGGCATTTGAGTCAATGCCTGCGAAAAAGGGATATTAACTTCATTTTTCTTGAACATGTTCAGAATCTAGAGTACTCTTCTAACTTAGCCTTTGCGGCCTTTAGGAATGGAACTTGGGGCTTGTAAGCTTGAGCCTCTTCGCTTCTTCTTTGAACTCTTGCTCGACTTGCTTTGCTTTTCTTTGCTTTTGCACTTCTTTCTTCTTTAGCCACCTCGAGCTTTGTATTGGCAGTTCTTCTTCAATTCTTCTTTCTTTCTCGATTTTCTTATAACCTTCTTTTAAACGCCATCTCTCTTCCACTTCTTAGTGTAACCACCATACAATCTTTGGATTTTCCTTGTGTCACTTGAAATGTGTCCTTGGAGCGGTCACGCATAGTTAGAGAATTTGGTTGCCCACTTGCGTTCAATTCTTCAAAGAGCATTAGTATTGGCTGGCTCTGTATGTTTGCACCGAAATGTTGCTAGATTAGTAAATTTCTACTCGTGGATGTTTAACAGCCTCTTATTTTCTCCATGAAGATCGGCATATGTTCTTGAAAGGAAGTAAGTCTCCTTTGTCCACGTTTCTTCATTTCCTTGTTGCTCTTGTTGTTGTTGTGGAACCCGGTGGTATAGTGTTGTTGAAAATTACTGGAGTTTGTGACCTTCTTTGTGATGCTCCCATGAAATTCTCATGGTTCTAAGTCTTGTATTGAGTTGGCAAGTTGAGGTTGGACTTAAAATTGTAACTTCTAGTAGCATTAAGATACTGTGCCTCCTTAACTTGATAGGGACCCTCATGGGTTAGTCCCTCTTCAACACTATTCTTCTTCTCATTTTCATCAACTGTTTCCACTTCATTTGTTGAGTGCATTCTTCTCTCCTAATTCCCCATTTTTTTTCATCAATGCATCTAATTTTGCCTCTATGGCAGTCATCTGGTTCAGTTCTAGCATACCACCCCCTTTCAGTCTGTTGTTGCTCCTTAAAGTTTTAGATGGAGCTTTATATTTGCATTTGGCAAGATCTTCTATCAATTGCTTTGCCTCCCAACACTTTTTTCTCTTAAAAGCTCCACAGCAGGCTACATCAATTATTCATTTGGAAGTATAATTCATAGCATGATAAAAAAATATCCATTTGAGGTGGTGGATCTATTCCGTACATAGAACTCATCTTCGGCAATCTTTTATCTTTCGTGCATTGTAGAGACTTTCATCCTCTCATACTTGAAAACTATAATTTCCCTCTCCTTTGAAGTGGGAGCCGTGAGGAAGAATCTCACATCATATGGCCTCCACCAACTCTTTTGTTGTTCATTGATCCTTCAAGCGGTGACTCAAGCCAGTTGTTGTCTGCTCTCTCGGGTGAAAATGGAAATAGTTTCAATGATCACTTCCTGGTCTCTTATTCAACTTGGTTGTATTGCGTCTCGCAGATCTTCCCATATGCTCATTGGGATCTTCTCTAGGATGCCCAACAAATTGGTGTTGTTGCACCATTGTGATCAAAGCTGGCTTCAGTTCAAAATTGTTGGCTTCAATAGCAGGTTGTCTCACAACAGAGTATTCATCTTGAATCACTGGCCTCTAAAAGTCCTCCATAGTCATTTGCCTTTGAGGTCTCTCAATTTCCATATTACGGAATAAGTTGTTCTTTCTCTCTAATTTGCCATGGTGCTTCTTGACACCTTTAACTTTTCAGTTTCTCGGTGTCCTCTCAGGTTCCATATCCAAAGCGTGGCTCTGGTTAAGTTTCTGTAAAAATATAGATCTTCTGACCAAACAAGATCACGATAAATCATGGGAAACTTGACTATGTCAATTAAGCTCGCAAAAATTTTCAATAGCTTATTCGACTACTGGCGACATAAACTAATTTTATGATTTTCTAGAATTTAAGATAAAATAAGAAAAATGTCCAAATTATAGCTTTCTCTTTAGTTTGAGTGTGATATTTAAATTCATTTTTCTCAATCACCGTGTGGCGTATAAATGATTTATTGGTTTTAAACATAGACAGATCTGATAGTAATTAAAATTCCATCAAAGACCTTTAGGTCCCGGCTAAAATGCCCATAAAATTTGTTTGACTAAATTTTAATAAAACATGTGTTTAGCCCCTTTTAAAGAGGTCCATAAAGTGATTTTGGTCTAAATCACTTGCAAGTCTGTGAGAGTCATCTGGTAATCAAATGAATTTAAGTCCAGATATCATTCCCACGAAAATTGATGACAAATCTAAATATCAAGTACTCCATCTACTCAAGATATTTGCTATTTGAACTCCAAAGTTAAAATGGTTTGTTTCTAAACTTAAGCAAAAGCAAAAACTAGATAAAACTCTATAACTACATGTAAAGAATTCAAATAAATGGATTGGAGAGTTCACTAGATAAAGTAACACTGGGAAATAGATCAGTGTGTAATTATGAATTTCTGCATCATTTTATAACAAATTTAAGTCATTAGTTTGAAATCTGAACTTGTCAAAGATGCAAGGTAGTATAATTCGGATTTCTCCATAAACTATACATTTCACTAATTAGAAATCCATATTCTTTTCGGATACATGAGTCTAATATGTTACTTGTAGAATAGAAACCTCTTTGGCTCCAGGTATTTTCCTTTTGAGCACTTCATACCTATTTCACCCAGGAATTTGAGGAGCTTCTTGCCCTATAGACGGGATATTCTGAGCCTTACCTTGATTTAATTGGTAACTCATCGAGTCTAATTTGATAAGATTCTCTATTTCCTTGATTGATTTGTATACCCGGCCTGGGATCGAGATCTCGTGATTTGAGGGAAACCTCGGATTAATTAAATTGATACATGTCAGCTATCCTCACTATGAGTAGAGTCGATGATCTATCTAGTGATTTTGAGTTAAGTTGTTCCGTAATATTAGTCTAACATACCTCCAAGTAACTACTCTACACTCTTAAGATTCTCCATCTCACGTCCCTTAGGGCTTCACGGAAATCGAAGCGAGAATCTGATCATTTAATTTTAAGCTACTAATATTTGAACAAAGCGGCAAAGAACAATACCAATTAAATAAATCAAAACATTCGAACTATAAACTATTTTAAGTTGAGCAAAAAAATACATATGATCCATTCCTGAATGGAAGCTTAGTTTTCAAGGTGAATCCACGAATATGATGACTAACTTCAATCGGAATTATTTCACTAAAATTACCAAGCAATTGAAATAAATGAGTACATCAAATTTAGGAGAAATTCATTAATGGAACAATGAAAAACAAATTTTCTGACTAACCATTTCGAAACTTTACACACTAGATTGTTGTTCAATCCCAAAAATAACTAGCCAAGTACTCTCACAAAAAACTATTAATCAAAGAAAAAGAAAAAATAATATACAAAGAGGTCTCAGCTACCTAAAAGTTCTAAGTTTTGTGAAGCTGTATGTTACTTATAGATGCGTCTATTTATAGATTTTCAAATGATGGGCGCACTTCTAGGCACTAATTGTGGATCCCCAAAATTATGGCCCAATTAATAACTTTGTCGCAACATAGAAAGTTTTGACCATGACAAAGTTTTCATCTACATAATAAGCCAGCGTCTAGTGGTAATGCGGTTTCTATCAGCGACATATTTTTATGTTATCTTCGAATTACGTCGCGACATAAGTTGCGATAATACGCCTTATAGTTCTTTTGAGGTTATGCAGTTTATGTCGCTGACAAGCTTTCTTGTTTGCGACGATTCTTGGGATATCTTGAACGAATGCGGAATAGTATGCTGCGACAGCAAATTCTTTGTTGCGACTAAATTTCTTTCTGTTGCGCTACTTTGTGTCGTGACATAGAATTTTTGTGTCGCGACAGAGTTTCTCACAGTTGCCTTGGTCTGTTGTTGCAACAAACTTTTTCTTTGTCGCAACCTAATCGTCTTTGCTCCTGGTCGTTGGCTGAATTGTTTGTCGCAACATTGAAGTCTTTGTCGCGACATATCTGTCTAGGTTGGTCTCATGTCTCTTCCATTTCTTGTCACGACATAAAACTTTTCTATCGTGACAGAAATCTCTTACACAACAATTTTTATTGTCGCGACAAAGATTTCTGCCTTGTTTTCTTTATTGTCTTACTTTTGTTATGACAGTAGCCATCTCTGTCGCAACAGAGTTCACTTCAGCCTTATGTTGTGTTTATCGTGACTTAAAAATTCTTTATCGTGACTTAAAAATTCTTTGTCGTGACAAAGTCTTCTTATCTTTCATTACTAACTCTGGATGTTGTGTCCCGTCATTGTTGTCTTTTGTCGTGACATATAATGCCTTAGTTGTCATAATTTGAAATATGCGTAAGTAACGCCGTTCTGCCATAAGCGCGTGCGGCCTATCATTGTTTGCTATTTTACGTTGCGACGCAAATTTTATCTCTTTGTAAGCGAGTTTCTTGCCCTTCAAAGATGACTACAAATTTTGTGTTGTGACATAGTTGTCTTTTGTTGCGACAGAGCTTTTCTGCTATCTTCAATTCTTTATGTTACGACAGAGTTGTGAGATGTCGCAACATGATTTTCGTACCATGTGGCGATCAGTGTCGTGACGCCCAGGTTAGGAATGTCACAACATTCTTCTTATATGAACTTCTCTAGCTTTGTGCGACGCAAAAATCCATTGTCCGCAGCGGTAATCAATCGATCTATCAAAAATTATGTTGCAACAGTCTTCATTTCTGGCTTGAGTTCAACTTGATCCTTATTGCGACATAACTCATGCTTGTCATTTGGGATTATGTCCCGACATTTGAAACTATGTCGCGACAAAGAATTCTGCTCTAGTCAATTTTCAGCTTTTCTTGTTAGAATTATTTCCTTTTCAATTAAAGACCAGCAAAACAAAAAGTTGGTGAACATTCCATAATTCAGCATTAACATGAATTATAAACTTCTAAAATTATACCAAAAAAATGGATAAAAATAGATGAGTTTAGGACTCATCAAGTAGCAAGGATGGACTTAGAATTATATCGAATGGACGTTAAAATTGCTTTCTAAATGGAAATAATGAAGAAATCTATATGGATGACCTTTGAAGCGAGCTCGAAGGGCGAGAGTCTGAAAGTTTGCAAGCTCAAGAGATCCATTTATGGTATTAAACAAGCCTCAAGGTAATGGAACCTCAAATTTCATCAAGTCATATTGGAATTTTACAATGATGGAAGAGGATCATTGCGTGTATATTAAACGTTCAAATAACTATTTCACAATCCTATCCTTATATGTCGATGACATATTGATAGCTAGAAATGATAAGAAATTGATAAATGTGACAAAAAAGTGGTTATCATCAAATTTCGAAATGAAAGACATGGGAGAGGCTAGTTATGTACTTGGTGTTAAGATTCTAAGGGATCGCTCGAAACGCCTCCTGGGTTTATCTCAAGAGACGTATATAAAGAAAATGTTGTAGTGTTATCATATGCATTATGGCAAGCCTATGGACACCCCTGTTGAAAGATATTTGAGCCTTAGTCTTGATATGAGTCCCAAGTCGGCTGAAGGGAAAGAACAAATGTCCAAAGTACCTTACTTCAGTGCTATCGGAAGTCTGATGTATGCAATGATGTGCCCACGTCCAAACATATGTTATGTTGTTGGGCTAGCAAGAAAATTTCAATCTAATCCAGGTATAAAACATTGGATGGCAGTAAAGAGAATTTTGAGATATCTAAAAGAAACAACAGATTATGTGTTGTGCTACCAAGGGAGAGATTTGCGATTGATTGGTTATACGAATGTTGATTGGGAAAGTGATACTGATCAATGCAAATCGACATCTGGATATGTGTTCTTGCTTAATGATTGTGAAATATCATGGGAAGACCAAACATATCCAAATTAGATATCATTTTGTCAGAGATATGATCACGTAAAATGAAGTGGTTCTGAACACATTCTTACCAATGAAATGCTAGCAGACCCGTTTACTAAACCAATAGCCAAGGATGCATTTGTGAGGCGTGTGAGATCCTGAGCTTATATAGGGATAATGATTGAATAGAGCAAAAACACTTGTGATCTTCTTACAATGAGATAAAGAGCATTTCATGGTTCACTTGTTTTTTTTTTTTGTGAATATATTTGAAATATATTATAGGAATTCAAATAATGTATGTCGATATAGTGATTAACTCACTGCGCATAGTAATCGCCTCTAACCTTGTGGGAGGGGTATTAGAGATGAGACAATAATTTAGAGGACTAAGGCGCAATGGGAGTGACTTTGGTCATATTATCACTTACTAGGTCACCTTGATGAAAATCAAGATGAGATTCTTTGTTTTGAATGACATAAGATATACACCATTCATGTGTCTATTTAGAGGAAGCTAAGTGTGGAACTTGTTTAACATCATGGAATGTGGAAATAAAAGTTTCAGGTTTGGCACTTTTAGAGTGACAAGATTAAGACTCATATGGTGTTATTTGTTTTACAATTTAAAGCAAGGCATACACTCTTTCATCTTTTATAAGAAAGAAAAGCTCCACCATAACATGCATTTCATACTGTATGTAACACCCCAAATTATACCCTAACGGTTTGATAACATGTTTAGGGTATAATAAAAGTAATAGTATATTTGTCCGGAATAAAATAAAGATAAAAACAAAAGTAGGAATATGCATAAGATAAATTAAAAATAATAAAAAGAGAAGATTTGAGGCTTTATTGTAAAAATATCATAATGGTTGCAAATATTATAGAGTTGGAGGACGAGTGAAATAAAAGGGGATAAAGATCAAAATGAGATAAGACGAAAGAAATATCTTATTTTGGTCTTGGAAAAAGGGAGAACAAACACGGATAAGAAGAGAGAAAGAAAGGAAGAAGAAGAAAGAAAAGGCAAAGATCACGGTATGGATACATGTCTTGGGTTGTATGGGATTTGTTAAGTTAAGGTATGGAAAAGTGTCGATTTTGTATTATAGTATGGTTGTGGTTTTGGTCTAGAAAAGGAGTTAGATACATGGTTTGGAACCTTTTCTTGTGTATGGTTTGGGTTTGGGAAACTCTCAAACTCATTTCTTGTTAGGAGTTGAGTTGAGAAAAGTTCTAAAACTCCTATAGTTGTGTTTTGGGGCCATTGATTTGCAATTTGAACAAGTAAATTTCCTATTTTTTGATCCTACGCATTGGCGGACAACAGAACTTCTTTTGGGTAGAAATAAAGAATTTGGTAGTGAGTCCTTCTGGTAAATTGTATCCCATCAATGAACTTGATGTTAGGCTTTTGAATTTTCGATTTGGACCTCTGTGGGCCAGTTATGGTCCTTTTACCGAGAGTCGCTTAGCTGGAATACGTCCCGAGTTAGTTCGACCGGTTGGGTCAACTAAGCGGGACCTTGAAACTGATTTTGGGTGTGAAATAAGGGAATTTGAAGAGTATACAGTAAATTTAGCCATCAATGAACTTGATGTTAGGCTTTTAAATTTCTTAATTCAGACCTTTGTAGACCAAGTTATGGTCCTTTTACCGAGGTCAGCTTGTAGAGGTCAGGACCTCGTCTGTAGAGGTCGTGAGGTCGGCTTTGTAGACCTCGTCTGTAGTGGCCAGTTCGGGTCGGCTCGTGCGGGTTGACTACATATGACCTCAACCGGAAGGTCATAACTTCCAGCTAAGACCAGGTTCGGGTGTTCTTGAACTCTATGGAAAACCCATTGGGTCAGAATCCCATTCTTATGCCTAAGGAGGATGAAAGTGTCAGGACCGAGGGTGTTAGACCGAGGTTAGGTCCCAGCTCCAGTCAGTTCAGGTCAGCTCGGTTGGGTGTGAATACGTATGACCTCCAACTTTGGAGGTCCTTAACTCCTTGGTACGAACTGTTTGAGTGTTCTTGGACTCTGAAGCCATTGAGTCAGGAATTCATCCATAGATAACTTGATAAAATTGGAACTCATATTAGTTCGAGAAATCATAATAAGTAGGCACTACCGGTAACCATAATTATTATATTATGACGCCTATTATGAATTCATAAATAGCTCATAAACATACATGGTAAACATAGTAATTTATGCGTGTGAGATATGAATAAATGATTGTATATATATCACATATGATTCTTAGAATGACAATAATTATTCGAGAATATGAGATATATCTTTTGAACATAAAATACATATTGATTGTCTGTGAACACAGTAGAGGAATAAATAGGCATGCCTATTAGGAAAAACCAGTTTACGACATACAGATTCGATATCGAGGCCCTAGTTTGGGTTGATGAGACAGATCAGTTTGGATCCACGGTGGCCCGAAAGGAGTCACCACAGCCTTGGGCCCTTATAGATGGTCATTGTCTGCGTCTGTTGATAACGGCGTATCGGGCCCATATAGACCAGCTGTTTCACCGCGGTGAGTCTGACTTCTTCGGGCCTTTATAGTTTCCTATATCCACTTCTAAGGTTTATGCAGACATGAAACATAAAAGAAAATGACATGTATATGCAAATGAAATGTAGAGAATATATGACATGATATGAGAAACATAGCACTGCTATGCGATGATAGTATAAAGTTACAAGAACAAAAAGTAAAGTACAAGATGACATGAAAAGTATATGGAAGATGAAGAGAAATGATAAAGAATACATGCGTATTTATGTGTTATATGCATTTGTATGAAGTGCGACCCTTAATAGAGGTCATCCATGTGTATTAATTCCCACCTAAGCGTAAAGCTTAGCACGGGTGTCCGTGTAGGCATGGAGAAAGAAAAACTAGAGGGCGGGCAATCCACATCGGCGGTCGAGGCCACGCATCAATAGGTGCTTGGAAGACGCTTTGGGTCTATTTTTGTAAATGAAATTTTGTAAACCAATGTAAATATTGTAAATGTTGAATATTTCCATATAGGGAGCTTGTATATATTTTTTGTAATCCGCTACTACAAAATATAATACAAGTTAAATGTTTAACATTATATGAATGAACTAGTTTAAAGTTTATACGTGGAAAAAAAAAATGACCCCTCACTTGACACCCTATGTCGATTTGGGGGCATCACAGTTTAGTGGTATCAGAGCCTAGGTTTGGCGTTTACGGAAAAAACCTAGGTTTAGGCGGCTCTGGAATAAGTATATGATAGAAAAGCTGTGTGTAGTAATGTGTTGGCTTTGATGTGGATGTCCTTGTGTTTTTATAGATGGATGGTCCGAAGAAGGCTGGCAGGAGTGTTAACCCGAGGAGCAAGGGTTATCGGCTTGAGCCTTCGGAGTAATGTACCTAATGGGCCCATGGAAGCCTTCTTTGAGAATGTCGCGAGACATAGCTCGGAGTTTTGGATAGATTGACCGCTCTAAGCTCCGATAGACACATTAAGAGACATGGAGCGGAGGAATTCCATGGGTCGAGCATGGAAAGTGGAGCCAGTCGGTTAGAAAAGATTAGAAAGGGTATTAGAAGGGTTAGATGTCCTCAGATCAAAAGAGTATCATGTGCAGCCTCACTACAGAGTGAGCATAGGTCGTGAAACTAGCTTTGAGAAGTCAAGTTCAATCCATGACTTGGGGTTCTTTGTCAAGAGTTCAAGGCAAAGTATGTTCTGAGATGTATAGGAGTTCAGTGGAAACCGAGTTCCTAAATTTGAAGCAAAGGAGCTTATCGATGGTGAATGAAAAATTTAGCCATCTTAGTAGTATGCACCCGGAAATTTGGTCCTCGAGGCATTTTGGTGTAGGCAATTTGAGGATGGATTGCATGATTCTATTAAGAGATATTTGGCACCTATTGCGACCCCCAGGCGAGCCGACCAGGTTACTTGGGATCCAAACAGCAGGGCCTTGGCCAAAGCCATTAATCAAATCCACTTTTATTATTGTTTTATTAAATTTTAGTTTTTCAAAAGTGTCGACAGAATCCCAGAGCTCTACGTTGTGATTTAAGCGAGCCGGTTCTCAGACATTTTCAATTATCTCTTAAAAATATTTTGTTTATGTTATTCTATTTTAGACCTTTTAATTAAGCGGAAGCATTTCATTATGGGCAAGCCCACAAACATTTACAAATTCAAAAGAACCATAATATTTACATTTAACAAAATGCATTTACAAAATAGAAGTTAAGAGTTCAAATTGTTTTACAAAATATCAATGTTCGAAAGAAATGGAGTGAATGCATATGACGGAGCATACTCCGCAATTCTTTCTCTATGACTCTGATGCTCCTCGATCTTGGGTCTTACTGCACTGCTATCACTCGGTACCTGCGCATTGATAAAACAATACGCTAAGCATTTTCATGCTTAATGGTTCTATACAATTCTCTATTCCATTTCAGTTCAGTATATATATCATGCATTTATCAAAATAATGCCTTTATAATATACGTATATTAAAGATATATAAATGCGCACATATATCATGTTTAAACACCGATTTGTGATTTCACATACAGCTATAAAATCAACATTCCGCAGCAGTTCGATTGGTGAATCTGTCACATTTGTCGTCGATATGATGTGGTTTCACATTTCAATATTACCATTTCACATATGGCTATAATCGACATTCACGACGAATTCGGTTGGTGAATCTGTTGCATTTGTCATTCGATAGTAATGTGATTCCACATCAAATTCGGTTACCTTCGCAGGTCGGTTGGTGAATCGCGTCGAGTTGGTCATTGATAATACATTGAATCAACTTGCTTTTATTACGTAACTTCACTTATGGTTCAAATATTACGCACACATGCATATTTGACAAACATTTGAATATGATAATTCAAATCAATATATATATACTTATATATATTTCACAAATAACATTCATAGACAATCACATTTTCAAATCCATATGCATTTTCGAAATAAAATTTCAAATCTATTTGGTATACTACCAGAACACGTGAAATGGAGATAGAGGATCAGTGAACAAACCAATTATCGATTCCTTTTCTTTCTCGATATCAATCCTAGGTCAGGTTGTCATCCTCACCCGCACCTAGTCAAATATAATTTCTTCACTCTTAGTGGTTAAGCAAATAATCATACTAAACGAATATGGCCAGAGCGACGGCCATGAGAAAGTGTAGTCTGATGCGTTTTGACTTAGTCTCATTCTTATTTAGACCCCCATTTATTCATTTCTTAGGGTCCTAAACATCGGTACATGAATACGGGACTTAACTACGCAAAAATATGCAAAAATGGGGCTGCTGGAACGCTGTCTGGGAGTACACCTTTGGCTGTACGGTGGGTTACCCCTTTGCCTGGCTGTGCGGTACACCCATGACTGTATCTGGAATTTTCAAGTTCTGCGCATACTGTACCTGGTCTGACTCAACTGTCTGGAATTTACACCACTGGGTTTGCGATGTTCGATTTTGGCGTTTTCCTCATTTTCATCCACAATCTTCTCGATTCATCCCCTATCAAAAATCCACCATGAACAACTCCAAAGGTGGTTTAGACTCAAATAAAAATCATTTCCTCATGTTAGGGCTTTTCACAAAATCAAAATCATAAATGAGGAAGTTGGGTTTGATTTTTCTTACCTTATCACTTGAATCTCCTCTTCCATGTTGTTTTTGATCTCTTAGGAGCAAGAATTGAGAGCTCAAAAGCCCATAAGCCCAGTCTCTTGCAGGCCTAGGCTTTTCCCCTTTTCTCCTTTCTTCTCCCTCAAAAGCAGGTTGCTCATCAAATGAGCCAAGCACCACATTTCCTCTGTCTTCTTTTAATTTTCTTATGTATACATGTTTTGGCCTAAGAATCTCTTTTTTTTCTCTCATTTCATTTTTCCCCTTTTTGCTCTTAATCACTTGCTCTTATAAGGTGCCTTGCTCACACCAATAAACTAATTTTCCATTTTGGTTACATTCTAACTTTTAATTCACATTCCTTATCATTTGTCATTATTTCATATTAGCATTTGGGTTACTATTTGACTCCTAGGTCCTATTTCTACAAATTTCCATAGCTATTTGCCTTTCTTTTTTTTTCATCAAGCTTCCTGCTCAATCAATTCCTTTTCATTTTAGCATATAATATTAAATCATATGCTCACACTTTCAATTTACATTACACAAATTTTCAATTTATCAATTTTCCTGGAAAAACCCAAGTTTGGCTCAATTCATACCCATAATATATATAATAAAAATTATTATAAAAATTTTAGGGTATTTTTGGGGCGTTACACCTATGACTTCTCTCCAAGCAGTGGATTTCTATCAGTTGGTCCAAGCTGCAATGAAAGTAGAGAGACTAGAAACAAGCAACAAAGAAAGATTTCAAAAGAAGAAGTTTTCTAGAGGAGTTTCTGTCCCTCCTTTCGGGAAAAAAGAGCCAGGAGAATCTGCTCAACTCGAATATAGTTCCGTCACGAGGGAAGGTGTTAAAGGTCCAATGTAGCACTAGTACATGTAGAGGTGTGCTCAAGCAGAGACGTAGAAGAAATTTTCGACGCCCTCATTGCCAAGGCATTCGGGAGTTTGCAGTAGTGACAGGAGGGTGTTTCCGGTGTGGAAGCCTTGAGCATTTGATATAATGTCCCCCGAGATTCCAAGGGGGATAATAGAAGTCAACAAGGAAGTGGCAGGAAGATCTCATGCAACTTTCTACTCATCGAGGTAGGCCGTAGTGGCCCATCTCAAGATGGGGAGGAAGAGGAGTGCATAGCTTCGTGAGATGCTGATCATCCTATGCCTATAGAGCACCAAAACACAGCATATCTCCTATGAAGGCTCGTGAAGATCGGGGATGCCCGAGGTTATAGCCGGGTATATTTTCTTTATATGATACCGAGATTTACGCATTGATCGATCCTCGGATCTGCTACTCATTCATATGTGCATGGAGCATGTATTTGACAAAGTACCAGCAATGGAGAAATTAGCACAGACATGCATGTAACTAGTCCGTTAGCACACTGCTAGTGTGAATAGCATATATAGAAATCGCCCCATTGTTATACAAACAAGAGAGTTTCTTGGGTCGTGATTTGATAACCCCATCATTCCGCGAATTTGACTGACCTAGGTAGCATGGATCGTTGTCTGGCACCGAAGCACGTTGATCAGGACAAAAAACACAATAGTGTTGAGATGCTTGACCGTGATCGAGGTAATAGTACAAGGCATTGGATCAAGTGTAATGTCCAATGATCTCCATGCAAGCTTAGAGATTTATGAGGAAAGGATGTGAGACATTTTCAAGGTGATACTTGACTCCAAGAGGTCAAGTTGACGAAAAGATCCCAGTAAGGAATTTCCAGATGTATTCCCCTCGAAGAGTTACCAGGTATTCCACTTGCAAGAGAGAGGTGGACTTAGCTATAGAAATTGTACCAGAACAGCTCCCTATGTCTGGGCAATCAGATAGATGGCTCCAACGGACCTGAAAGAGTTAAAGAGTTAATTGCAAGAACTTTTAGATAAAGGATTTATCCCCGACCTAAAGTAGTGTCCTCGGCACCTGCTTTTATTTCAAGGGAAAAAGAAAATGTCACTCTAATGGATGTGCATCGATCATCGCGCATCAATAAGGCAGACAAAGGAAAATAGGTACCCATTACCGAGAGTCAAGATCTTTTTGATCGGGCTAAAGGAGCGGGTATCTTTTCGAAGACAAACCCGCGATCAGGTGGCTATCGCTGAGAATAAGGAGTGTGTAGATGTGCCGAAGATCGCATTTAGAACCCGACATAGCCATTGCGATTTTTGGTCATGCCATTTGGGTTGACTAATGCACCGGCAGTATTCATGGATTTGATGAATAGGGTTTTCCGGCCCTATGTGGATCAATTTGTCATGGTTTTTGGCATGATATCTCAGTTGTATTCTAAGGATGCACAGAACATGAACAAAGACTCCGAGAATAGTCATAGAGACGTTAAGGAAAAGAAGTTATATGCTAAGCTCAGCAAATGTGATTTTTGGCTAAAGGAAGTTTCATTCCTAGGTCATATTGTGTCCGTTGAGGGTATAAGAGTCGACCTTACAAAGATTGAGGCCGTTTTGAATTGGAAACCACGTCGAAATGTGACCGAGGTGAGAAGTTTCTTAGGCCTAGCAGGTTATTATAGAAGATTTGTGAGAGGCTTTTCGGTCATAGCTTCTCAACTCACCAAGTTACTCAGGAAAGGAATAAAGTTTGAGGATGTACAAACGTCAAAATAGTTTTGAACATTTAGCGAACGCCGTTAAAGCACCGATTAACGCAATTCTACTTCGTGGAAAAGAGTATACCTTGTATGTACATGCTTCGCATCGTTTTGGATGGTTAAATGCAAGATGGAAAGTAGTGGCTTATGCGTCCATAGCTTGAAGCCACATGAACAAAATTATCCCACTCATGACCTAGAGTTAATGCGAAGTGCCTGTTTAAAAATATGGCAGTGACACTACTATACTAGAAAAGTGTAGAATTTTTGCTAACACGTAAAGAAAGCCAAATCTGGAGACAAATCTGGAGGTGGTTAGAGTTATTAAAGGATTATGACCATCATAGACTACCACCCCGAAAAGGCTAATATAGTAGCCGATGCTTTAAGCCGAAAGATGGCAAAATAATGTCACTACAAAGATGTTGATTGAGACTAGCAGATGATGGAGCTATGTTAGTTCAACTAGAAGCGCAACCCGTGTTAAAGCAAATGATTATAGATGCAAAATGACGCAAGAAGCACGTAAAAGTTGCGTATGTTGAGATGGTGACAAGACCAGTTTTTAAAGAAAAGAAGTCGAAGTTCGTATTTTAATAGATTATGTGTGCCGTATAATAAAGAGCTAAAGCAAAAGTTGCTATCCGAGGCTCATAATAATGTATTTACTATGCATCCCCGGAGGGAATAAGATGTATCGTAGACTTGAAACAAATATTGCAAAGGAATGAAAAGAGATGTGACTAATTATGTGTCTGTTTAATGGCCGCAAGTCGCCGAACACCAAGTGCCTATTGTGTTTGTTAAATCCCTTCCACCTCTCAATGGAAGTGGATAACATTACTATGGATTTTACACCCGTTTTCCCCTCACAATAACAAAAAACATGACTCAGAGTAGGTGATTTCAGATAGGCCTGGCAAGTCGGCCCATTTTATACTAAGGCCGGATTGACTATCTTAAGATCAACCAGCCGAAAGCATAAGTGTGGATGAGATTGTGCGACGTACGGGTGTGATTTGCTTATCAGGCCTGATGTAGATCCGCGGTTTGGCATCAAGGTTCCGAAGGAATTATACGCCAGGGCACTAAGCTGAAGTTTAGTATCGCATCCCGCAAAACGTATGACGCCGTGAGATTGATTCGGGCGCTCAAGATATGCTTCGAGGTCAGGTCGCTGAATTTTCGAAGTTGGGATAGGTATATATCTCCATCGATGGAATTTGCCTATAACAATAGTTTCAATCAGCGATTGGTATGGCACCATATGAAGCTTTGTATGGCCGGAAATGTAGAACTCCCCGTGTGCTGGGATGCACTGAATGAGCATAAACTCGACAGTCCACATAGTAAAAGATACAAAAGAGAAAGTATAAGTTATTCGGCAGAGGTTAAAGGCGGCTAGTGATCGACAAAAGTCGTATGCCAACCGAAAGAGGAGAAATATTGAATATAACGTGGGAGATAAGGTGTAATAACCCATCCCAAAGGCATAACTATTCATGCATGCATTCATGCACAAATACATACTTGCATATACAGATACGCTGGCTTGCCATGATTATGGCTAAAGCCGACAAAATCAAAGTTAGTGAAGTGTTGTTAAGTCAAGCAAATTGAATGACCATTTTGAAATTTTGTCAAAATATCAGATAAAAGCTTGCAGTTTCTAACATTTACCTTCTCTTCTCCTTTTACGCTGTCCGATCAAGGTGATAAGGAGGAAAAACTGGTTTGAGCAAGTTTCATCATTTTCTAATTCAAGCTGACTTTTAGGTAAACTCTGTTTCATATCTGTTTTGCACCTATATTTTCGGGTCTTTAACCTCTGTTTTGGAACAAGTTGTAAACATGAAAGTTGTTGTGTTATGTCTCTTCTAGGTTTTTGTAAAAGGGATTGGTAATTGGTTGTGTTTATCTAGAGTTATGATCTGTTGAACACTGATTGCTCATGTTGTCCTTGATTCTGCAGTTTACAGGAATGAAAGTACCCTTGTGTATTTGGTATTTTGCCCTAATTTTTTGATATACTTTAATATGTTTTGAAGTTCTTTTTGAAAGTAAATATTAGTCTTGATCAAGTCTCATTGAGTTATGGTGGTTTGTTTAAAGGATGTTCTGTAACAGGGGACCTGATAACAGTTAAAGTTGGAAAATCTGGTATAAATTCTATATATGGAATATGAAGCTGATTTTTACATATGTTAAAGAGGCATGAGTCTAGTTTCCAACAAAAAAAGAATCATGTCTTTTGGATGTATATGTTGAGAGTTATAGTTAAAAGAGTCAGCAAAGGTCCTGGGTCAGAAACAGGGTTAGGCCGACCTAGGTTATATGTTCTCTCACATATTTATGGAGTTTGGAAGTTTATGCATACGATATATGACTTATGTATGATTAATATATGTTTTAGACCACGAGGAGCAAGACGACAAGACGTATGCCATATGCGAGTATTACGGACGCCATTTTTTGTGAGGATATGAATGTTTGGTACCATGTGTTCTTGTTTGTCATTTGATGTGAATGACTTGTTTTTTTGTAAATGGCGATTCTCCAATGTTCATGTATGATATATGTTATGGACTATGCAAAGTGTTGTAGTGCAAGAATGTGTTGATGAACTATATTATGAATTATGAAAATGACAAAAAGAAACATGTCGATTATGTGATAAACTATGAATGTTATGTACAAGTACATGTTATATGAAATATCCATGATGCATGGAAGATAAGAGGATAAGGTTATGACCGATATGTCCAAGTAATCGCAAATACAGTAACAAGGACCCAATGGGTCAAATACAAGTATAAGCTACGCGAACACACAAGTTTACAAGTTACAAGTTATCAAGTTTACGTTTACAAAGCGCCTCCGGCGATACTTACGTGCTTCAGTCATAACCGGAGTAAGAAACGGATATGAAAGCATTGTGATATAAGAATACATATGAACTATGAATGTGCCTATGTTTGATGCTGCTAATGATTAAGTGTCATTTGATGATATGAATGTATATGAATATGTAGGAGTTATGTAAGTGCTTTGGTTTCATAAAGTGAATGGGCTTATGATGATGATGTGAATGTGTGTGGCTTGGTATCATGCTTTATATCCTCTCACCAGTAAAGATTCATTAGTTAGCAATATTTTTTTTTTTTTTAGGTTCCACTTTAAGTCAAGAAGCATAAGTTGTGCTTTATTGCCACCGGGACGCAGTGAGTGATAGGTCGGTCGGCGACTTCCCTTCCTCTCTCTCTCTCTCATCATGACAAAGATATACGTATTCTGGTGAGACTTTGAATTGAATATGTCATCGTATATATGGTTACTCCTAAAATCTGTTTTTTGGGGCATGTTTATGAACAAGAAAAATGTGTATACAAGTGTTTTGGTTGAGTTTTATCGTTTTAAAAAACTCCTAAGGTCGTAATCTCCCTATGACGCCAGGTTAATCAATTTTCTATAATTAGACATCTTAATAGTCTTAAAGTTATAAAGAACCAAGATCACAATTACATATGTGAGCTTTTGTGCTGGGTATCACCATGGAGGAAAATTCTAAGGTCAATAGTGAAAGGCAAGTCGAGTCCAAGGTTCACAGTGGCCATGAGTATTTTGAACGCATGGTCCTATGGCTTATCGGGACACATTTTCCTCCTGAGTCACAAATTACACGATGTGTTTCATGTGTCGATGCTTCGAGATACCCGCTTCCCATGAGCTCCACATACTACCAGCCAGTAAGAAATACAAGTACAAGAGGATTCACATATTATGAGGAGCCAAAGACCATTCTCGCTCGAGAGGGGAAACAAATTGAGGAACAAATAATCGCAGTGAAAGTGCTCGGGCAACACCACTGCAGAAGAAGCTACTGTGGCCAGGAGCAACTATGAGAGCACAAGATTTCCGCAACTCTTCGATCGTGCAGAATTTCGAGGACGAATTCTTTAAGGGGGAGTTTGTATTCTCAAATTATACCCCCACCCGCTTGATAACATGTTTAGGTATAATAAAAAATAGTATATTTGTCCCGAATAAAATAAAGAT
This sequence comes from Tetrastigma voinierianum, assembly GCA_016808115.1. Lineage (NCBI taxonomy): Eukaryota > Viridiplantae > Streptophyta > Magnoliopsida > Vitales > Vitaceae > Tetrastigma > Tetrastigma voinierianum. The sequence goes on along the minus strand of JAEQBH010008862.1, from coordinate 49,337 downwards.
AAAACAAAAGTAAATATTATGCATAAGTTAAATTACAAATACAAAGAAGATTTGGAGGCTATTGTAAAATATCATAAATTGATTTGCAAATATTATAAGAGTTGGAGGACCAAAGTGAAATGTAAAAGGGATAAGATCAATACGTATACACCAAAAGAAAGGCCTTATTTTGGTCTTGGAAAAAAGGAGAGCAAACACGGATAAGAGAGAAGTATGAGGGAAGAAAGGAAGAAGAAGAAGAAGAAGAAAATCACAGGTATGGATACATGTCTGGGTTGTATGGGACTCAGCCAAGTCTGTATGGAAAGTGTCTATTTTTTGTATAATAGTATGGATTTGTGTAGTTTTGTGTTGTTAGATACATGGCTTCAACCTTTTCTTGTATATATTTAGTTCGAAACTCTCAAACTCATTTCTTGTTAGGGTTGAGTTGAGAAAAGTTCTAAGGCTTCTATAGTTGTGTTTTGGGACAGGGCTGGTTGCAATTTGAACCAAGTAAATTTTCGTATTTTTGATCCTATGCATTAGCCGGAACTTAGAACTTCTTTTTGGGTAAGAAATAAAGGAAATTTGATAGTGAGTCCTTCTGGTAAATTGTATCCACATCAATGAACTTGATGTTAGGCTTTTGAATTTCTCAATTTGGACCTCTGTAGACCAAGTTATGGTCCTTTTACCGAGAGGTCACCAGTAGGTTCGGTCAAAGCCGGTCAAATGGGGCCAGTCAACTAGCCGGACCTTAGAGCTTCGATTTTGGGTGTGAAATAAAGGAATTTAAGTAAGTCCTTCTGATAAATTGTAGCCACATCAATGAACTTGATGTTAGGCTTGAATTTCTTAATTCGCACTCAGAGACCAAGTTATGGTCCTTTTACCGAGGTCACCGAGGCCAAGAACCTCATCCCAGAGGTCAAAGTTGCACCTCATCCCAGAGGCCAACATACCTCATCCTGTAGAGGTCAGCAAAGGTCAACCTGTAGACCTCATCCTGTAGCGGCCAGTTCAGCCGCCTGTCCTGCTGACTCACATATGACCTCCAACTTCTAAGGCTGTCCTTCGTTCCTCGAACCCCGTTTTGCGTTCTTCTTAGACTCTATGGAAATCCCATTGAGTCAAGAACTATCTGGCTATTCTGAGGAGGATAGAAGTCAGACCGAGGCACTGCCAGCAAACAGCTCGCTCAGTCGCCGTTGTAATACGATGACCTCCAACTTTGGAAGGTCATAACTCCTTGGTCCGAACTCCGTTTCGGGTGTTCTTGGACTCTATGGAAAGCCCATTGAGTCAAGAATTCATCCATAAATATCTTGATAAAATTGGAACTCATATTAGTTCCGAAAATAATGAAAAATAGTAGGCACTACAGGTAACCATAATTATTCATATTATGAACGCCTATTATGAATTCATAAATATCTCATAAGCATACATGGTAAGCATAGTTATTTATGCATATAATGAGATATGAAAAATGCAAGGATATGAATAAATGATTGTATATACATTACATATGATTACCGAATGACAATAATTATTCGGAATATGAGATATACCGAACATAAAATACATATTGATTATTCCGCTAGAACTCCGGGTAGAGGGATAGATGGGCATGCCTATTAGAAAAAACAAGTCTACAAATATACAAGTTCTCGATATATCGAGACCCCCGCCTCGGTTTTCGAGATAGATCCCGCTTGGGATCACGGTGGCCCCGAGTGGTCACCCGTCAGCCGCCCTGCTATAGATGGTCATTGTCTCGCATAATGATACAATGTTCTTATAGACCACTGCTTACGTTGAGTATACGTTTCGCCTTATAGACCACTATTTCACACAAGGAGTACAAATTGTCCTTATAGTTTTTAGATCCACTTCTAAGGTTTATGCAAGACATGAAACATAAAAGAAAATGGATTGCATGGTGCAAATTAAATGGTAATATATTATTATGAGATGGTAAGATAAAGATCACGCATACGATAAGATAATTACAAAGCACAAGAAGTAAAGTATAAGATGACATGAAAAGTATATGGAAGATGATGAGAAATGATAAGAATCTGTAAATGTTATATGTGTTATATGCATTTGTATAGAAGTGTGGTGACCCTTAATAGAGGTCATCCATGTGTATTAATTCCCACTAAGCGTAAAGCTTAGCACGGTGTTCAATCCGCCAGCATGTACAGGAAACCAGATGACGCAATCTACATCATTAGCCAAAGGCCACGATCAATAGGTGCTCCACTCGGAAGACCTTTAGGTCTATTTTGTATATGAAATTTTGTAAACTAATGTAAATATTGTAAATGTTGAAATACTATATAGAGCTTGTATATATATTTTGTAATCCGCTGCTACGTAATATAATACAAGTTAAATGTTTAACATTATATGAATGAACTAGCTTAAAGTTTATACGTGGAAAAATGACCCTACTTGACACCCTATTGATTCAAGGCCACACGCATGTGCTAGACGACCAATTGGGAAAAAAGAGAATGAATCCCTGCTTCTTTGCTATGTGAGTCCTATAAATCCTATATATGGATTTCATCTTTCCTTACCCTTTATGACTTTTGACTATATCATGATGTGATGAGTTGATGTTGGCTATCTTAGGATGTATCCCATAGTCATGGAAAGATTCAGCTTAACGGAGCATTCCTAGAAAATAGAGTTAATTCAAATCAAGCCAGGCGAGGTGAAAGAAAAGTATTCTTTGTTTATACACTCACATTTATACTGTCGTACATTTGTTAGCTAAAATAACTTAGAATATTAAGTAATTAAAGATCTGAAAGTGTGGATTCTCGAGGATCGGATCATAATCATGTGTATTATGATAGATATTTGGGCAAAATAAACACTGCTCACCTTACCCTTATGCTTCGATGTCTCCCGAAAGCATGGCTCAAGGATAGGCTTGTATTAGAGCCTGTACCATCAGTGTACTTCAGCCACGATCCGTCACCTATGTTGATTTATTCTCCGCTTGAACACATTAAGATGATGCCTGGCATTTATGTTCGGTTTCCAACACAGGCGAAAGTGAGATGTTGTATTATGGTAAGGGTCATTCAAACAGTTTGACCCGGGACCAGATCTCCAAGAGACATCCAATGATGTGTCTCCTTTGAAAAGTGATCCGGCTCTTGTAAATACGGAACTTGAGACACCTTATGGCTGGTTGAAAAGTTGAAAATCTATCATCTCCTCACATAGAAGACCTCTCACATATAAACCATTCTCAAAACTACAAATGAATGGCATGCCTGCACAAGGAAAACTTAGAACTTATTCCATTTAGGTGATCTGATTCTCGCCTGAAGCATTGAAGACACCGAGTTCTACGCTTCAACAAGTAAGTCTCATTCCGCTGCACTGTTCTTATAGATAGTATGGAAACAAAGAAATGCTCAGATAATGGTAGGTCATGAATTTATTCTCTCCCATCTCAACGCTTGTTTAGTAAATGCCTATCCTTTGTTGGGAGCATATTGGGTATCGTGCGAAGAGGAACCTTATGGCCAAAGAACTCCATGGTGAAGCTTTTACCACTCGAGATGGACTCACCAACATATCTAATTTAAATGTAACTTGATGGTGCGAGACGAAGACCATGTCGAGACATGGCGTTTGGTTGCACTAGCTAAAAATCAACCACGTATATATGTATGAGTATGACCTTTCTGAGAAGCATGTTGGGACTTGGAATCCACAAAACCCATTTGAATGAAAATGTTGTCCCACATCGAATAATAGAAACAAAAGGCTTATTTAAAGAATGTCTTCTAATGTAGTTTCAGTCTCTGCCAAGGCACCCCACTCATAGTTTTTTTGCAGCACTGCTCTGCTTAAAGCCACTCTCCCACGCTTGCCCGGCCTCGGTTCGGTTCAATGCATTACTGTTTTATTCTTCATACCTTCAAACATATTGCTGTTTGTCTGTGGAGCACTTCCCGGGCTATTTATACCCGTTCTCGATTTCACACAACAAAAATATTCTCCCACTCCACTCCATATCATTCACATGTCACGCGATTGCTCAAAATAATTGAATTCGTCAGATTCTTTCGACTACTACTGCTTCTTATAATCAGATCCGTTTCTATCCAAGTAGATGATTGCCTATTATCTCAAGACATATTAGTGCCAATTCATCTTAAAGAGCATCGACGCTTCATCGGTACTGAATCTACTTTCTATTTTCTAAGTGTTTATTTATACCGCAGATTTGTTTATTTCATAATTTTATTTCTAGTTTTTGAACGAAGATTGAACAACAAAGCATAGCACACCTCTAACAGGAAACGGGTAAGCTACAAACTATAGGAATTCATAGCCCTAAGTAGCCTCAGAACGCGACACATTTAATACCTATTAGGTTGTCTCCGACACCTGACAATTTTCATCATCAAAATCGCCCGTCCTAGCTGCCCGACACGACTGGTAAACCAAGGGCGCTCACTAGAAAGAAAGTCCAGAGCTGCTTGACATGACCTGAATTGATAGGAGTCATTCGAAGTAGCGTCACCCAATCGTCTACATGAGGGCAAAGTGGCCCCGCCTGTCCGAGCAATGTTGTGCTAATATAACCTAATCGATAACGAATTACGTGTGGCATTTATAGAGCCTTACAAAGGGGAGTCATGCATGAGTCCTAAAACACAGGAAAAAGAAAAAAAAAAAACAAAACAGGTGAGATCCGAAAGACTCTATAGTCTTCCCGCCAAAATCTGCAGACTCTGTTGTGCATGCTTTTTCCAGAGTAATCCCAAGGTGTTTCGCTCCAATTGAAGCTAAAGCGCTAGCCCTCCGTGAAGCACTTAAACAAATGCTCCAACTGCATATGAGTAACACCCACATTAGAAATGGATTGCAAAGAGGTTGTAGATGCGTGTCATTCTGTTAAGGCGGACTACTTAGAGCTTGGGTATTTAATTAAGGAGTGTAAGACTCTATTTTCCTTGGGTGCAAATTTAAAATTATGTTTCATTAGAAGGCAATCAAACGGAGTAGCGCACGCTCTTGCTAAAGCTACCCATTCTAACGCTACTCTTCCCTTTGGCTTGAGGCTTCCGCCTTTTCTTATGGATGCCCTAGCCTTCGATTATTCCTCAGCTTAATATATTTCCTCATCTTTAAAGGGATATTTCTTTCAAAAAGAAAAAAAAAAGATTAATGGAGGAAAACAGTAAAAACTGTGGATGGGAGTAGGAAAGTCAATAATACTCGTACAAATAGGAAAACCTATTTTAGTATATATATATATATACTAATTTCTTTGATTTTTTTGCCCATCCCTAATTCTATGTGTTTCCATGCTATATTAGAGCTGACACTTCGACGAGCCTTCTATACGTAGCCGGGCTAAATTTAGTTCATTTTTTTTTCGAACACAAATTACAAATTAGCGTGACTTAATTTCAGCCTGACTGACTCAAATTGTCTTACAAAACATTCAAGTTATCAATCCAAGTTGATTTTTTCAGGCTAATAAATAACAGTCCAGATCCTAATTCTGAATGGACCTAGCTAGCACAGCGGGCCAGACTCAAATTGCGAGCTCTAGTTTATTATTATTATTTTCAATCCCAATCGCCAAACATCGCCTAAAACCTTTGGGAGGCTTAATTCAGAGGTGTTCGAGAGAGTGAAGATGGTGAGGCACAACAACAGCGACAGCGAGGAAGACGAAACCCTGTACTCGCCCGATCCCTTCAACTCCTAAACTCCAACCTCAATTCCTCCAAATCCAATAGCAATCCAGCGGCTCCGGCGGCCTAGTCTGTCCAATGGTCTACGTCTCCAACTCCGACTACACTTCTCACCAACCCGACCTCTTCACTATCTTCTCAACCTTCGGCAAAGTCGCCAAAGTCACCGTCCTAAAGGATCGCGGAACGCGCTGGGTGCGGCGTCGCCCTTCGTCCCCGTCTCCAGGACGAGGTGTCGCGGCGGCGTGATGAAACGCAGGCAAGGTCCTCAATAAACGTACTCGCAGCCGCAGCCGCCGACAAATGGTCGGCCGAGTTCATTCGCCGCAAGGCTTACAAGCGCCGACAAGAGCCAAGCGTTAAGGAGTGCGGAAGGCCATTTGGCTGCACGAGCGCCCCAGGAACCAGTTGGGCGCCAGTGGAGCGGCTGCCGCCGCGTCACGGCGGGGGCAGGGTAAGTGAGCGTGTATTAGAAGAAATTCATTTTATTATTATATTTACTTGCGCGGATCGGATGGCGGGAGGTATTTGCGGATGATAATTGGGCTAGTGCCCATTACTAAAATGAACAGAGGTTATTGAAGGAAGATGAGGGTTGTGAGATGCGGGAGAAAGGAAAGAGAAAAAGCTAGTTATTTTAGTGATGAGAGCGACGAGGACTGATTTTGAAGTGGGTTTTGCTTGATATTTAAGGATTTTGAATTGAGTCAATGGAGGTACGATTTTTAATTTTGTTTTTCCTTTCCTTTTCCTTCTTTTGTTGTTGTTGTTGTTCTGGGTTTAATGTTGGTTGAAAATTTAGAATTTGTGAATTTTCAGTTTGCTCTTGCAAATTTCAATGTCAATCGTATTAGCTAAGGCTACGTAGTTTTATATACATTTCTTCCTTGTCTTGAAGAAAAATATCTGTTAATCCCTTTGGAGGTGGAGGTTTGAATGGTGCATAAGCATTATGATCTAGAGTTACTGCTTCATAATTCCTAGGTATTGTGATAGAGTTTGTTTTATGAGTTAGTTGTTAATTGAAGAAGTCAATACAACATTCTTCATATGGGACGTCCATATGGAATGAGGGGTCCTAGGAAATAGGAAGTAGGGGATCACGTTTGTTAGTAGTGGGATCATGTTTGTTAGTAGAGGAGTCATGTTTACTTGGGACTTATTATTTTGTTTATTGAAACATATTGCAAGTAATGAAATGGAAGAGATTTTTGCATCAAGCAAGTTTACAGTTTTTTGTTCTTTTCCCTAAAGAGAACAAAATTCTATTTGAGTTTTGACTGGGACCTATCATATTGCCATATGGAAGTTAACAGACTTACAATATAATTGAGATTATTGTAGTGCAATAGGGTGTCTAGGATCTAATGTTCCCAGGGCTGTATTTTCCCATGATTGTATAGCATTGGTAATTATTGAAGTGCTTGGGATGGGGAACAATCCTAGTCTAGAACTACTTCTGCCTTAAGGTTCCGCACGCATGCAGAATTGTGTTCTTTTGGCATTCTGGACTTTGCCTGAAGTTAATTTCCTTTTAGAATTGTAGTGGTCATGGTACTTTTGATAAAACAATAGGGTTTTGGGTTAGGACAATCCTAAATCGAAGAGCAATGGAACAGGGTATCATCCATTATCATGTGTTTTAGGGTTCTTTCATAATTTAAAATGAGTTCTTAACTGCTATATGTCTTATGTGTTTCCATTGTTATTGTTGGGAGTATAGTTAACTTGTTAAACATGTCATATATCAATTTTCTATTTTTCTGCCCGTGCTTGTCTTCTGATATAGTATCTAATAATGAGAATGCATCTTTTTCTATTTATCTTTTAGGAAATTTTAACAGTTAATATAGCGTAAAAGCTTGACAAAAAAAAAAAAGAATTACTTTCATTTTTTGAAAAATTATAGAAAATAGTTGATGTATGTATCATTGTCTCATAATTATCACATTTTATCTTGCATTGTATATATGTTGTAATACAAGCTTTAAAATAAGATATGAATTACAATATGTATCGGTTTTCAGTAACTATGGTTGGGAGGTAACACTTGTTTCTTGTATGTGGTACTGAAGCAGAAATCTAAACCATCTCTACTCTTTGACATTTAAGCAAGTCCTCTAGGATAAGGATATCAAATTATTGTATTGATGTTGATATTAGCCAAGCCATGGTTTGCATAAGGCTTTGTTTGGTTGATTAGAACATTTAGCTCTGGTCTTGAAACATACATTGAGATTGCTTTCCGCTAGTAGCACTCCATAAACAAAAATCTATGTTTCATTATTGAGGACAGATATGATGTTGAAGTGTTGTAGTTGTAGATGCTCAAACATTTTGCCTTGAGATAACTCAATCTTATCTTTATTGCCTTTAGATAAACAAACTTAGGTTGATTAAAATGTTGATCAACTTTATTAACTATATAGTTAATTTTTATTGCCCCAAATCAAATATTATATAAATCACCATCAAGACTTTAAAGAGGAGTTGTATGAACTAGCGCACAAAATGGAATCTTCCTTATTTTTTTCCTGTGGTACCTCCTGTAAATCCAGACAGGTCAGTGCACGTGCCAATAGCCTTTGTAAATTTTTGCTGTAAAAGTTATATTTAACAATGGCAGGTTAGCATTCGAATGAGTTTCATTTAACTTGATGCACCTATGATGTATTAGATCTACTTTATTACAGTTATCTATAAATGACCCTAATAAATTTCTTCTTCTTTTTTTTTTCACTTATAGTTTGACTGTTTGCTTTATATCAGCCAGGAATAATCTCAATGGTGGATGATGATTTATCAACCATGTATGGAGTTCAAGAGGAAGCTCAGTTTTATGGTACGGGAGATTTCTAGTTTGATTCCTGGACAAGAGGTAAGGCAGTGGAAATCTATCCTTGTATAGTAATTATAAGAGGGAGAATTTTGTAGAATATACTGTTCACCATGGTTACCATCTTGAAACACCGAATATGATGAATATCTACCAAACAGTGGTATAATACCTTTCTGAAAAAAGAGAAGTTATTGCAACTAGTTCTCATTCATGCAACCAAACTGGGAATTTGAAATGAGTGTACTTCATATCAAGTATGAAGTATGAGAGTAAAAAGGGCAATGAAGATTATTAGATACAGGAGGCTGTGTTGTTGTTATTGTTCCGAAAAGTTTTGTTATGTTTGAATTTGTAGCAGATTTATGGAAAATAGTTAGACCATTCTGTACAATTCCAAAACTCAAATTTGCTGAATATTGATTGTAGAGAAATGTGTATGGTCATTGCATTTAGAGCATCTATTAGTTTCCACACCATGAACAAATTTCAATTATTATCTGAAGTTTTTGGAATGTAATGTAAAGCCCAATCTGTTTCTTTTCATTCTCAAAGCCCTTTCATGTTACCCCCAAGGGGTAGCTCAGATGGGGTTGGGTACCTAGAGGTTGCATTGAGTCCCCTTTGGGGGTACGTGGTATTTACTCTCGGTTGTTCGTTTCAGACTTTGTGCAATTAGTCAGACAAAGGCGTAATGCCAGACTTTCATAGCGTGTTATCCAAAAAAGTCCTTTGCGTTCCATTCTTAAACACACTTAAGGCTAATTATTGGAACATATTTTTTAAATGTTAATTTTCAATCTTTGTTGTACATAGGAGTATGAGTGAAGTCACTCGAGTTCGAGTAAATTTTGTTTAGCCAAGTTTCTCAGATTGGCACACCGACCTGCTGTCTTCGTGAGTTTAATTTAGTTTTATTATTTTATTTAATCGAGTATCATAAGTTTTTATTTATTCAAGCTTAATTAATGGAGTCGTATATTTATTTATTAATTTTTGAAATTGATTTGAGGTTTGAGGAGATAGGATTACTTGTGAAAGCGGTATATGGAAGTTGAATGAGTGTTATTATAGATGTGTGGATGAGGAAGAGGAGGAGGATGATGATGATGCTGGTGTCGAACCCTAAATTAAGATCATGAATCAAATCGATTGGGTCTGGCTAAAAGAGAGCAGGGATGAGGTTGACATGTTAGTAGAGGGGGTGATGTTTTCTAAATACTTTAGAGGGTACTTTTATAAATATATTGTTGGGGGATAGGGTGGAGCCCTCGAACCTAACTCGGGTTTTAACCCAAATTCAATAGAAGGTCCTATACCCGTCCCAATAGAGGTTATCGGCTTCGATCACTACTATCCCTAGTTTCAATAGAAATGTGGATATGACTAAATCAAAATTGAAAGCAAATAATAATTGTGCATTTTCATTTGTATCTTTGGTGATAAAGTCTTTAAGGATCACACAAAGGGGTGGGGCGCATATTCTCTAACTCTATAAAGGAAATATGGCAACCTTAGGGTTTCATTAATAGGTCAAAGTCATTAAAGATCTTAGCACTACCTTAATACTCTCTTAAGGTTGATACCAATGCAATTATGATTACCTGATAGTTAAAGTCATCATAATTCATTATAGATCCTATTCAATTTGTAGCCATATTAATATACACTAGGTATTATTATTCCCATCTTTGAAAACCCATCAGGAGAATTAAGATAATATCAACCTTCCAACTAGGAATAATCTCAAATGGATTATCTAAAACTATGATACAATTTTAAACTCCTTATGTTCTATACAACTCCAAATGACGTAAGATATGTATAATACATCTGATTCATTCTCAAATACTCACTCAAATAAACCATAATTGGAAAGTGGGATCAAACTGAAAAACTTTTATTGTTACCAGTTATCTTGTTTCTAAATTTTTTGTTTTGATAGTGTCTCCCACTAGCTAGCGATAAAAAAACAAGCACTACAAAAATAATCTATCCCCCTGAGGGCCGCATAGATGATATAAAGCTTTGGGATGGATACCCAGAGGTTATAGGTTCAAGTCCCCCAGGGGCATTGGAGGGTTTACCCGATTGGTCACTCTAGGGCCCCATGGAATTAGTCGATATGTGCGTAAGCTGATCCAGACATCCATGGTTATCAAAAAAAAAAAAAACATTATCTTGCTAAATCATCTCGTAAATTAGGTGATGTATCATTTTTATGTGTTTACCATTTTGATTATCCTTGTTCTTTAAACTATGTTACCACACCACTATTATCATAAACATATGGGTTGTACTATTAAAGCTCGCTTAGAACCGAAGTGTTAAAATAGTAAGAAAAAGTAGTAGAAGGAAAGAGAAATTGGAGTGAAAATACAAAACATGTTTAAACTTAATAAATTAATTATATATATTTTATTCGTTTATCTCTATTATAGTGTTAATCCAAGTAAATTTAAAAATATGTAAATTTTTTATTATATTTTATTTTCTTTTATATTTTCCACCGTGGAATCAAACATAAGAAAATAATTTCTTTAAGCATTTTTTTCCTTTTCCTAGTACTTTACGAGTTCCAAACAAAGCCTAAGATAAACTATCTTTAGTCCCATGAGGAACTTTCATAAGCTAAGCTAAATGACTTCTTTTGTTACTCTAAGGATAATAACTGTTGGGAATTATATATATATATAATATATATATATAAAGTACCTAAACGGTTTAAAGCCGCACTTTGAAACTATTGCAACTTTTCAAGTCAGGCACTCCTCGTTCTATAAATTTAATTTCCCACACAAATTTGCACACTTACATTTTTCATACATTTGAAAAGAGCACGTATTTTCTTTTCTCCTCTCAAAAAATTCTTCGAGTCGCCGATTCACTCTCGCTTCTTTATGTCAAATTTACCGGCTGCTTGAAGTACCGTCGCTTACACCGTAAGGTTCTAAACTGTCTATCCCGAGGAATTATTCTATTAACCTTAGCATCAGAGAGGAGAATAAAATTCCTTAAGGCTAAACAACACCCGTCATTCGCTATTTATTGCATTTGCTTATGATATTTATTTGTTTGGTTATAATCTCTTATTCATTTTAATTGCTTTCAATTAATATAAGTTATAATATTATTTAATTACTATAAATTAATATAAGTATTAATGGAACTACATCTTAAGGAATTTTATTTATTTTATTTATTATTATTTTCCGTCTACTTATTTTACTTTCTTCCAAGACTAAAACCTTGTGGTTTTCTACTTGAAATTATTATTTGTTACTTTATTTTAAATCAAGTCACAAGACTAAAACCTTTGTGGTTTTCACTTCTGGATTTATTCATTCATTTATTTAATTTCGGTTCTATTATTATTATTTTGTTGGAGACTAAAATCTTTATGCGATTTTCTTACTCCTAATGAGAGATTAAACCTTCGTGGTTTTCTATCAAAATTTAGGAGACTAAAATCTTCTGATTTTCTACTCCATTGAGATTAAACCTTTGTTTTTTACTCTCAAGAATTTCAGAAGGTGATTAAAATCTTTTGCGATTTTCTACTCCAAGTTGATACTAAGAATTTTTTACTAATAAAGTATTGGTTTAATTTTCTAAATGGGGACCTAAATGAACACTATTGTTCCAAAACCAAGTTGCACACGCACTGCACCCAAGTTACAGGAGAAACCCGCAAAGCTTCCTGTAGACTTCAAAAGATGGCAACAAAGATGTTCTTCTATCTAACGACTCTAAGTCCGCAAAAGCTCATCAAAGTTAAGAGGTTCCGAACCCGACGAACAAGTGCCCCGAAAAAGATAGATCTCTTTGTGATCAAGCCTGAAATATTCCGACTTCCTTGCAGAATTATATTTTGAGCTGTTAGATGATATTCTATATAATGTCTACAAGAATATTAATACTTCCAAAGAATTATGGGAAGCACTTGAGAAAGTATAAGGTCGAAGATCGCCGTTTAAAGAAATTTGTGGCGTACTAAATTTCTTGATTATAAAATGGTTGATACCAAGGTCAGACGCAAACTAAGAACTTCAAGTAATAATTCACGATCTTCTCAACGAAGGAATGATTATTAATGAAGCGCCGCGGTCGTATTTATAGAAAAGTTACCTCCCGCATGGAAGGGACTTTAAAATTACTTGAAACACAAGCGTAAGGAGGACGCTGAAGACCCGATTGTCCGATTAAAATTGAAGAAGACAACAGGCATGCTGAAAAAAGAAGTCTTAGGCAATCATCCATATCAGGAGCAAATATAGTTGAATCTGCTCCTAATGCAAAGAAAAGAAAGAAGAACTATGGTCCAAAGAACCACAATAATAGCAATAAAAAATTCAAAGGAAGTTGCTATAATTGTGGTAAATCAGGACATAGGTCCTCGGAATGCCATGCACCTAAAAATAAAAATAAGAATAAAGGTCAAGCCAATATTGTCGAATCCAATGATATGGATATTGAAGATTTGTGTGCTTTTCTTTCCGAGTGCAACTTGGTAGGAAACCCAAAGGAATGGTGGATTGACTCGCACCCGCCATGTTTGTGCTATCAGCTGGATGTTCCTCTTCCTATGCTTTGGCCTGACTAGAAGAGTCGCAAGATATGAGAAATCTTCAACTCTAAAGATAGAAGGAACTTTGAAATATCTCGAACATGACTGCAAACCTCTAACACTAAAGAATGTCCTCCATGTCCCAAATCCGTAAGAATTTGGTCTCGACATCACCGTCAAGAATCCGATTTAAGGTTGTATTTGTTTCGATAAAGTTGTAATAAGTAAAAATGATATGTATGTTGAAAGGGTATCTTAGCGATGGCCTTTCAAGCTCTCGTAATGTAATGACAATCAATAATATAATAAGAATAATGATTCTTCTCGCTTATTTACTTCTGAGTCGATAATTTATGGCATGCACGCTTGGGACATGTTAATTACAAATCTTTACGAAAAATGATAAACATGGAAATATTGCCAAAGTTTGAATAATAAATCCAAATGTCAAGTATGTTGAATCAAAATTTGCAAAACATCCCTATGTAATCTTGGGCTTGAAAGGAATTTGAACCTTGACTTGATTCATACTTTATTATTTGTGATATGAAGTCAATACCTATCCGCGGTGGGAAAAGTATTTCATAACTTTTATTGACGATTGCACTAGATATTGTTATGTATATTTACTTAATAGCAAAGATGAGGCAATTGATGCATTCAAACAATATAAAATTGAAGTTGAAAATCAACTTAATAAAAAGATTAAAATGATCAGAAGTGATAGAGGTGGTGAATATGAATTTCCATTTCAAGAAATATGTCTAGGAAAATGGAATTATTCATCAAATGATACCCGTATACACCACACAAATGTAATGGAGTTGCCGAAGGAAGAATCGAACATTGAAAGAAATGATGAATGCTTTGCTACCAAGTTCGTCTACTTTAACTTGTGGGGAAGTCGCCCATAGCCTACGTATACTCAATAGAGTACTCCTACAAGAAGACACACACAAATCATTCCATATGAAAAAGAAAGAAAACCAAACTTGAATTACTTCAAAGTGTGGGGTCAGTAAAAGTATAAGTTCCTAAACCGAAACAAAGTTAAAATAGGACCGAAAACAATAGATTGTATTTTTATTGGATATGCTAATAGTAGCTATCGCTTTCTCGTTTATAAATCGAAATTCCGAGCATTCATTCTAATACAATAATAGAATCAAACAATGTCGAATCTTTTGAAGACATTTTCCGTATAAGAATTCTACAAACACTTGGTGAAAGTTCCAAGCGCACTCGGAAATTCATCGAGAAAATGTGTCTAACATTGAGGAACCACAACTTAGTAAACGTCAAAGGTACCTAAATCTGGTCCAAGATAGTATTTGCTAGAAAATGAACCCTCTCGACTTTAAGGAAGCAATGAAGTCTTCAGCTTCATATTGAAAGAAGCAAATAATAGTGAAGTTGAATCCATATTGAATAACCATACGGAATTGCTGATCTTCCTCCAGGAAACAAGCCATTAGGATATAAATGGATTTTAAAAAAAAAATTAAAAGATGATGGTACTATTGACAAGTATAAGGCAAGACTAGTTGTCAAAGGATTTAGACAAAAAGAAGGTCTTGACTACTTTGATACATACTCACCGGTCACAAGAATACATCTATTCGACAGCACGTTACCGGCCAAGCAGATGATCTTTCAAATCCATCAAATGGATGTGAAAACAATTTCTTTTAAATGGAGAATTGGAGGAAGAAATTTTATACGGAACAACCCGGGCGGTTTATTGTCCTCGACAAGAAAATAAAGTCTCCGTCGACTTGTTAAGTCTTTGCATGACTTAAACAAGCACCTAAACAATGGCATGCAAAATTTGACAAAGTAATGTTGTCAAATGGATTTAAGACAATGGTCACTATAAATGCGTATATATCAAAAATACTCCTAATCATGAGAGGTCATTGTTTGTCTATATGTGGATGACATGTTAATAAGGGCAAAAAAATATTATTGACATAATGCCACAAAACGAATGCTATCCAAATCATTTGATATGAAAGACTTAGGGAGGTGCGCATTTTATTCTAGGTATAAAATCTGCAAACTCTCAAGGCTCCGCTATCACAATCTCACTATATTGACAATAAAGTACTTGACAAATCCAAGCATTTGAATTTCAAAGAAGTGAAAACGCTAATAGACTCAAACCTTGCTCTGCAAAAAGAACAAAGGTGAAAGTGAGTCTCAAGTGGATTACGCTAAAGTTTTGTGTAGGGATGTCTAATGTATATCATGAATTGTACTTAATTTCGTATATCGCTGCAATAAGTACAAACTTGTCGATACACTCCAGTAACCCAAAATAAAACGATCGATGGCAATGAGACGTTGTTTTGGGATATTTAAAACATACTCAAAAATTTTGCTTTGCATTACAAAAATTATCCAGTTAGTTGATCGGTTATAGTGATGCAAATTGATCACTCTGCTTCAACCAAAGCAAATCCACTAGTGGATATGTGTTTACTACGTGGGGAGCAATGTCTGAAATCTTTCTAAGCAAACTTCAGACGCTCCGTTCCTACAATGGAAGCCGAATTCATAGCTTTGATAAAGCCTGAAGAAGTCGAATGGCTTCTCGAATTTCCTTAGAAGATATTCCGTTTCCGGCTAGTCCGCTAACTCCGATGTGCATATCAGATAGCCGCAGCCTACCTGGAAGGGCTAGAAGTGTTATGTGTACAATGGAAAATCTCGGCCACATACGGATCAAGACATAACACCGTTAGACAATTAATTCTAGTGGAGTTATCTCAATTGATTACGTAAGAGATCAAAAGATAACGTGGTCGGATCCATGTAACAAAAGGCCATTCCAGAGAGTTAGTTGAAAAATCATCGAGGAATGGACCGTGGGCCTAGGACAAATCATCATGGCGTAACTCTACCTAGTAGACTGAGATCCCAAGATCTAGGTTCAAAGAGAAACAAAGTTGTGTTTGATGGTCCAACATTGTCAAATTTATTAAATCCATTCTCGCGATGAGACAATGTTCGTAAATAAGGATAAAACCCAAATTGAAAGGTTTTTAATGATTTCGAAGTTTATACAAGATTGATCAAATGGTGTATTTACTGGTTACACGCTAGGAATCACCTATGTGGAGTGTGAAGTGTGGGAGCCGCTTCCAAGGAGAATAAAATAGCGCCGCTTCTCTAAACACTCATGAGACCAAGCGGTGTTCATGGCTAAAACGAACACAACAATGAGAACCAAAAGCTTAGATAAGAGTTAGTTGTGTGACCTATATTGGTCTTAGTATACAATTAAAAGTCGACTGCCCAAAGATAACAGATCTACCCATTGACGAGTATACCTCCGATATATGTTCACTACCTTAAAGTTCAAAGGGAAACCTACTTATTCGGGGATGTCGCTAATTCTAATACTAATCACACGCTTTACGCATAGTTTTCAAAACTTGTCACTCCCTCCATTCATGTGGGGGATTGCTTTCTGGGGAATTATATATATATATATATATATATATAGGTATATATATATATATATATATATATATATATATATATATATAGGTGTGTGAATGGAAATGATGAAAAAGTTGCACCTCAATCCATTGCAACTTTCAAGTCGCACCCCTTTGCTTCCTATAAATTCGACCTCCCCACACAAATTTGCACACTTACATTTTTTCATACATTTGAAAGGACATTACATTTTCTTTCTCCTTCAAAAAAAAATTCTTCGAAGTCAGGATTCACTTCTCGTTTTTCAAGGTCTCAAATTTACCTAAGATCAAGCATCGCTACACTCAATTCTAAACCGCTCTATCTCGGGAGTGCAAATTATTATTCTATTAACCTCGGGTACCGAGAGAGGGAGAATAAAATTCCCAAGGCTAAATAAAGGAATTGCTAGCTTCTGCTTATTTATTGCATTTTCTATGATATTTATTTTTGTTTGGTTATAACTTTATTCATTTTAATTGCTTTCAATTAATATAAGTTATAATATTATTTAATTACTATAAATTAATATAAGTATTACGGAACTAACAATAACGAATATCCTATCATGTTAAGTTCAGGTGGTAAAACGTTCAATGTTTCATAAAAGGCAAGGCAAGGCATATGAAGGGTTCCCAGGTTAGAGTCTTAATAAAGACAATTTACTACATTATAACCAAAGTTTTTAATCGTAAAAAGAAAAAAAAAAGAATAATGAATACTCTCTAAACATATCTAGAAAATTTTCATCTGTTACACTTAAAACATACCTAGAGAAAATTTTCATCTACACATATAATATTGGGAAATTATTATTAAAATCCTTTTACTTTCACGACTTCATGCTAAATCTTGAATATTGCTTGATTTTTTAAATATAACAACAATTTCATTTTAATTGTAGTTAGTTTTAGATAACTAAAACAATCATCAAAACGCCGTTGTCTTGTTGGGATTTAAAAACAAAATTCATAAAAGTTGTTATATTTAAAAAACAAACCTTTTGTTCTAGATTTAATTACAAAATTAATGAAAGTTTAGGATTTTAATACTAATTTTTTCTATTTAAAAATCCATCATACTATTGACATCAAACTTTTAGTGATATAAATTATATCTATAATGTTTAAAAAAAAAAAAAATAGGGAAAATTATTGTTTAAACCCTTGAACTTTTAAAATTGGTGTCTTTATATCCCGAACTAAAAAACTTGCTTTTTAAATATACCAACTTCTATTTTTGTTGTAGATCTAGCCTCGGAATACCCAAACCTAGAACCTTGCATACGTGACAAACAAAAACTATGCGTGTTACATTGTTTTTTAATAACGATCTCTGAGGCTTATTCAGTTTCTTGCTCCCTTGTTGGGTTGGCCATATGTGATACAAAAGTTTGAATCTTAGAGAAGAGTGAAACCCTAACGAAGGAGCAAAGAAACCAGGATAAAAATTAGGGATTATTTATTCAAAGAGAAGGAGAGAAGGAAGGAGAAAATCAAGGAAAAAGATATGGATTTTGTAGAAATCAAAAAGTAAAAATATGAAAATCAAAACCTTAAAAAACTAATATAAAAATGATGTCATTTTGTATGACGTGTTTGATTTATCCCATGGTACAAAATCACGCCAATTTGTTTGCCATGTAGGCAATGGTCTAGATTCGAGTTAGGTTCAGTACAGGCTGCAACCACAAAAGAAAATGAAAGTTGGTATATTTGTAATTTTCCCTAAAAAATATGATCCCCAATCTAACAAAATTTGTATCGATAATTGACTGCCATAGAAAAAGTGTTATATGTGAC
Source organism: Tetrastigma voinierianum (assembly GCA_016808115.1). Lineage (NCBI taxonomy): Eukaryota > Viridiplantae > Streptophyta > Magnoliopsida > Vitales > Vitaceae > Tetrastigma > Tetrastigma voinierianum. Next base: position 30,926 of record JAEQBH010008862.1, on the reverse strand, counting down.
CAAATTTGGGAGGCTATTTGGCCTTTCAAAAAAAAAAAAAAAAAAAGATTTATCAAAAAATAATTAAAAGAATAAAACTTAATAATATTTTCTTATTGGCAAATTTCCTTATCAAAGAAGACAAGTTGTCAAAATCAAGGAATCAGATTCCTTAAACGACTAAAGGACAAGCCATTTTTTCGGCTTAACAAAGCCTTTTGCCTTCAAAGATTCAACCTGCTTTTCTGCTTTTTTAACTTTTTCATGACTTATTACTGAAAGTTATAAAAGAAATTCTGAATAGAAAAAGCCAAAATATCTAACTTTTTCTATTAAAAAAAATTCATCTTCCAAAACAGGAAACACCATTTTTGCCCAATAAAAAGAAGAGCTATCAGCATTCATTATCTAATATTAAAAAACAAACAACTTAATATTTAATACATATTAAGGTGGCGTTTGTTTTTTTTACTTAATGCTGAATAGAACTTTTTTTGAGTTTAATGCTGAATAGTACTTAATAAAGATTAAGATAAGCTGTTTGGTTTTTTAACATTGCATTTAATAATAACAGAATGAATCGATTATTCGGCCCGTCCCGTCTCGCTTTAATGACACAAGTTTAATTTAATTTTAATAAGGTTTTTAACGGGGTTCGGGGCTTATTTTCAACCAGACTGCTCTGTATTGTTATCAGAAACCCTAAAATTGGGGAATTTTCAAAACTAAGAAAATATTAATAAAAATAAATTACCATAAGGGTTCAGGAAGCTCAGAAAATTCTCTAGATTCCTGATGACTAAACGGATTCACGCCGCTAAATCTGCCTCACAGAATCTGGGACCCGTAAAAGTTTCACTAAATTCAGACACGGAAATTTTCCGATTAAAGTATAAGTTGCCGCTAACTTGTAGACAACATTTTTAATGAAAATCTCGAAAAGTTTAAAATCTGGCTGAAGCTTCATTTAAATTAAAGGAACTCGAAAAGAACTAAATTATTTCGGACATAAACGACCGAATGAAGCAATATAAAAACCATGATCCAAAATAATAATAATAAGCCCCGTCCCGATTATATTTTAAAAAATAAATTTTTATTATTTATTTTATAATTTTAATATAAATAATAATTATTATTATAATGTTTTTTAATAATTAATTTATAATATTTTTATTTTTATGAAAAATATTAATTTAATATAATAAAAAAACAAATATAAAAAAATTAAAATTTAAAAATAAAATATAAACGGGACTTAATTTGAGAATTAATCCACTCCGCCTTGTTTAATTTTTAAATGAGACAAGTTTGGGAATTGAAAAAAATAACGAAGATGGGCCGGATGGAAAATCACTATGTCCTAAACCCTTCCGTCATTATCCCTAAGAATAGATATTGCTAACTCTTCTTCATTGACAATAATCGAGTTTTTTTGTTTTAGTGAAAATGACTCTTTTTCCTCGAATGTAAGTTCAAATATTTTCACTTTCTTTTCTATTCGTATCCTTTTGAAAATTCTCAAATAATGTTCATTTAAAATTTTAAAAACAACAAATTTTTAATACTGAAAGCTATTTAGTTTCAGCATTAAGTAAAAAAACAAACACCACCAAAGTATTATTTAGCATTAAGCTGAAAAAAATTTCTATTTAAAATTAAGTAAAAAAAAAACGACACCTAAATCTTGAAAAATCCAAAATTTAATTTCCTAATTTGCCTTATAGATAGGGGTGACTTCCTATAGTAAGAAAACTTGTTCTTATTGACAAATAAGGTTTTACAAAGAAGAAAAAGCATTTCACAAAATCTCCAAAAGAAGAATAATACATGCAATTTTTGTCTTTCAAGGAGTTTATTCAAAGAATAAGTGATGTGAGACCCTCAATTAATCTCTTAAATCAAAGAAATATCTTCATCATCATCATCTTCAAGGACAAATAAAGGGAATATTCTTTATACAAGAATATTAACCACAAAGATTTTAGTTAAAATTCCACAACATTTATCAATTTTAATAAAATTCTTGTTAGCATATTTTCCTATTGTTTTGTTAATTTTACAAGACATTATATTCCATTTTCAATGTGAAGCCTTGGATGGGGCTATTTTTGACTTCTCCTAAACTGGGCCTCAGATCAATTAGGTATCACCCATTCTTATTGGGCCTTTATAATCCTTCATATTTCTAACCGACGTGGGACTTTGGACGCATACCCAATAATCCTCCTATCGAACAAAGTACCATTGAGTCTCTCATCAAATCTGGATTTCCTTATATTTCATTGTGTACAAGCACACGTCTTACATGAAGCATCACCTGCTAGGGGCTCACCACGTCATTTTGTTTGATATCCACCCACACGATTGAGTTTAAATCTGGCTTCGATACCACTTCTTAGGAAACCTTATGGATCCATCCCTTCACACTTGATATTATCCACTTCGAGTTTAAGACCCTCGTAGTTTTGTTTTTGGACTTTCGAAAGGCCTTATACCAATTGGATATTGTCCATTTTTATTAACTCATAATTCTTCGTATTTCTAACTAATGTGAGACTTTGGCCACACACCTGGCAATTTCTAAGATTGAAAAAAGGATTTTAAGTTGCATATAATGACATAGTGAGGAAAATCATTTTCTCATATTTGGTTTCATTATAGAAAATATAAAAGAAAATCAAACATTTTCAAAATTCCTCAAAGTGTTATATATTTTAAAATTTTCTTAGTTCTTATATAACGTAGAGAAACAAATAAAATAAGTTTAACAATATATAAAATTAATTTATTTAGTTTAAACTTTTTTTTTTCTTCAACTTTTTTTCTCTATTTTTTTTCCTTAGTACTTTCTTGATTCCGAACGTAGCCTAAATGTTAGGTCCATTGGACCATCCAACCAATTCAAGACATGATATTTGTATGCCTATTGGTTATCAACACATTATCCATTTCATCAAAACTTGCAACAATATAAGTAAAAACGCCACCAGTGAAGATGAAAAAAAAAAGTTAATTGTTGTGTCATGTGGCTCGTATCGAGGCTAAAACAGTTGTGCAAATGCCTAAGAAAAGGGTATTATTTGCCCTTCATCTGTCTTTCATCCATATTCTCTTTTGCTGGGAGACGAAATAACAGATTGGTGGTGTAATACAATATGTCTACTGTGATACGTATTTTCAGAATTGATCATATCCAGAGTTATTATAAATACCTTCATATGTAACCCTATTTTAAATAAATAAAGTTCGACCATCGCTCTTGTGAATGTAGATACCATCCAACCATTATTAATGCCTTCTTTGTTTTTTTTACTCCGATTTTATCATCATTTTGCACGAGTAACAATAATAGTGAGATTTCAAATTTCATTATAATTAGTTGAAAGGTAGTGAGTGATGTGCCTTAAAACATTACTAAATTGCTTATTGCACATAGTCTCTAGAAAGGTCACCAAACAATTGTTGCAAACTCACCAAAAAGGGGCATTTCAAATGAAACATGTGGGAATAAAAAAAATAAAAAAATAGATTCATATTTTTATAAAAAATTTAATATTTTAAAAAAGTGTAGACATACTTTTTCTCCATCGTAAATTCTAATTCCTTAAATTTCCTTTGATTTGTTTTTGGACTGTGGTGTACCAAACCTATACTTGATTACATTGAAAATAGATTCAACCCTCTTCAAAAATCCATTTTTATTTTCTTTTGCATGCCAAACCTTTACTCAATTATGTTGAAAAAAATATTATACCATTTTCAATGTCTTTTTCCATTACGATCGAACATGAATGTGAGATGATCGGATTGTTTCTAGCCTAATCAAATGATCTCGAGTAGAAGTGGTAATTTGTATCCACATCGCGCTTATATCGCTACAATGCCTGTATCATACACATTCGTTAACCTGAACCACACGACACAAATATATTAATATTCGCTAACCCAGCCAATCCATTTATTATTCACGCAAAGAAAGTTTAATACGATTACGACTCATTTAATTGATTATTAAAATAATAAGAATTATAATTAATCATCACGCTTGACATTAATAACTTATTAAATTTAATATATTGATTAATTTTATTATTTAAAATAATAAGAATTATAATTAATAATTTAAATTTAACACAAATAACCAATTAAAGAGGTTAATTAATTAATATAATAATTAAACGGGTCAATTTGAGTCAAATTCATGTTAAACAAGTCAACACGAATATAACTCATTTATTAAACGTGTTAGACGGGTCAACACGAATATGACCAAAACATAATTATACTCAACCAAAACCCGTAAAAATCATATTCGTATTGTATCTGAAATATTATATCAAATTTTACAACCCTACCTTAAGTTCAAGCCTTAAAATGCTAATGAGCTGCTTTAAGTGACAGAGTTTCTTTATCATCTTGCGATATCTTCCTACTCAACAAGTGCGATTAATTCTTGAGCATGATACGACTTAAGCAATCACTTTTATCACTTAGGATACTTCAAGGTCCGATAAAAAAAAGTCTCTTTTCATTTTTTACAAATAATAAGTGATGTCTAAGAATTTATCTAATCACAAAGACATGCATAATATAACCTTAACTTTGCATAAGTTAAAAATAAATTAGAGATCATATTAATTATTTAGAATTAGATTTTAAAAGGAATAATGCAATTTATTTTCTCTTTTTAATTTGTTTTAGTAATATCTTGAGGTTGGAGTAATCATCTTCTCATTTATACTCCATAGTCATGCATTATTGATAAAGACAAATCATCAATTAGTACAAAAGAGACAAAGTTCTTAAACCAATCATTGACCTTTTGAAAAATTTATAATGATTATTTATTTAATATTTTTATTTAAAAAAAAAGTATTTTGAAATGTCATGCCAGGATCACGTTCATCCTCTTTCACCCAACATCTCAACAGGACACTTGTTCATGAAATTCTTAAGATATATTTGTAAAATGAGCTCAAATCATTCAAATTTTATAAAATTAACCATTTTAATTTTTCTTGACTCAATTAAAAATGTAATTTATTATTTCATATATTTACATATATTTTTGAAAAAGTTAGGTCTATTTAGAGCCATCTCTTTAAAAACTATTTTTTATTATAAAATGTGTGAGAATAAGGAAATAAAAAAGACAGTTTTGTTCCAAGTTTTTTATCTCAAAAAACACTGAAAACACAAAAATATTAAATTTTATAAACAAAAACAATTTTTCGTATAACATTAAAACGATGTTCTGTATTTTTAAAAATTATTTTTAACAATTTTAAAATTGACAAAAAATAAGAACCTAAACATTAATGAAATAAGAACAATTTTAAAATAGTTATCAAACATGCTAAAAATAATAAGGGTATTTTTTTTCCAAAAAAATCCATCTACCTATCGAGATATAGTGTTATAACAAATTGTTTAGTTATTAAAAAAAAAATCAAAAAGTTTATAATAAAAAATCGCCCATTTCTTAATTGAAAATGTTTAGTAAAATTAAATTTGGTTGATTATTTTTATTTTCTAATTAGTTAAAAGTAGCTGAGTCACCAATCACCATAGATACCGAGGCGAACAGCACAGTGTGTGGTGATGGTTGAAAACTTCTAAGCAGTCTCTGCAAGTGAAGAAAAGTGGAGAAAGTGATGATGTTTCAATCCTTCTACCAAAAGCAAACCCTACCCTTTCTAATGCCCTGAAAAACCCTAATCTCCGATCCATTCTTCAACCCTGTGGCTTTACTTCGCTGGCGGCAATTGCCAGGCATTAGGTCCTGGGTTCCGATTCCACCCGTCGGACGAAGAGCTAGTGCAGTACTACCTCAAGCGGAAGGTCTGCGGCAAGGCCATTGCTTTCGATGCTATTGCCGATGTTGATATCTATAAGAAGGAGCCATGGAACCTCGGAGGTGGCTTCCTCACTTCTTTATGTCCTTCTCTCTCGAAAACACTATCTGTTTCTGGTGAATTTGTTGGAAATGGGGCCTTGACTCTCTAGGTTTAGGTTTCTGATAGATTGTTTCTGTGATATTTCGTTAAGTCTGTGGACTTTGTTGATGCTTCTTTCTCTCTGAAAAGCACTCTTGGTCTAGGGTTTCTGATGAGTTATTTCATTTGTCATATCTTTGATGATAGATTTGTCGATTTATCTTTCTGTATCAAGTTCTCTGCTCTTTGAGGTTGCAGGTGAGTCAGTTGAAGAGCAGGGATATGGAGTGGTATTTCTTCAGTGCGCTTGATAGGAAGTACGGAAACGGGGGAAGGGTGAATAGGGCCACAAGCTACGGCTACTGGAAGGCGACTGGTAATGATCGCTCGGTTCTCCATGGCTCGAAAGTTGTCGGGATGAAGAAGACCCTAGTATTTCACAGTGGCCGTGCTCCTGGTGGCCAGCGGACCAATTGGATAATGCATGAGTACAGGCTTGTGGATGATGAATTGGTGAAAAACTTGCGGGTGAGACTCTAAATCAATGCTCTATCTCTCGAATTTCTTCTCGCTTTGCCTGGTTCCTGAGAAAATGCAAGAAAAAAGAAGAGGAAACAGACAATCATTTGCAGTATCATTTTATAGTGAAAAATGAAGTATTTTTTCTCAGAAATGAAAATAACGAACACGAGTTTCTCGGACTTAACTTTACCAAATTTTCGATCTTTCAAATCACGGAATATATCGATTTAAATTTTTTTGAAAATGAAGTAGCCCTTTAGAAAATGTGATGCCTAATACTGTGTTAGTATATATTTTAATTTTCCCATGTTCAACAAGAAGGAACCATTCTTATTTCCATGGCCAAACAAGTTCAAACCTTCTCAATCTTTTGTTTTTCTTTGTTTGGTAATGATGGAAAAGAGAGATCTTTTCTGGGTTAGCAATAGTCCCAATTTATTTATTTTTTAATTTTTTAACTACAGAAAAACAATCGAAACATATGATTAAAAGTCTGTCTTTTTTTTTCATCAGTCTCTCTTCGAATCAAATTGAGTAATTGTTTTCTTTTGGGATTTGTAAATCTTGAGTTAATCATTTGTAGCTTGTTCTTGTTTTGGTGGGTAAGGATTCATACGTGGTGTGTAGAGTTTTTCTTAAGAGTGACATAGGTCCTCCCCACAAAGACCGATATGCGCCTTTTATTGAGGGGGAATGGGATGATGACAAGATGGGCTCGTCTCAAGAAATAAAATCTCGAGATGAAGCTGTAGTTGATAGCAGAGCATCCATTGAAGAGAGTGGTCTTGAGCAGGTTTGTCTTCTATCCACACATTTCAAACATTTTAGGCCAATTGAACTTACATTATGATTCATAAATTCTTTTGAGCTGGATGTGATGAGAAATGATTTTGCCTACTACTGATAGCTAGCTGCATTTTTTTTTCCTGGAGTTGTTTGAATGTTTCTCCAATTTTGAACTAGCTATAACTACAAGATAAGAATTAAAGAAAACCCGACTCTCCAAAATCGAACATCAGCTCTAAACCCTAAGTTTCTCTTCTATCTTGTGGCACTAATAGTGAGATCTACAATTATTAGTGTGTCCATATGGTTTTTCTCTGAGAAAATTTTGACTTGTTGAAGGATTTATTTGAAACTCCATATTCTTTGTACTATTTATGTTGAAGCCTTCTAGGAGGCTTTTTTAATGGAGTTTTGTCCTAGAATAGTGCTTTTAAAATTAAAAAAATACCAATCTAGTAATAGATTTGAAAAAATGCCAAATTAGTTTTACCCCTATTTCACCGCATTTTATTTTTTTTGGTCATAAACGCTCAAACTAAAAGCAGATCTGATCATATGTCTGTTTGGTCATTTAAACGTCTACTGCCAACTTATAAGGGAATTCCTTTTTCAACTGATTTTGTTCTTGCACTGCTAAATGTTGATTTTATTCTTTCAATATTTCGAATACCAGGTCCTACATTTTCTCTATCTACTTTAAACTATACTTGAATTTTGGAAATTGTCCAAGAAATGCATCTTAATTTTGGTTTATTGTTGCAGGATACTCAATCCACTACACTTGTTCAAAGTGAGCTTCTAAAAAATTCTGGGAGTGTTTTATCTCTTTCTCCTAGAAAGAAGTTGAGGATATCCGTCGTCCACGACGCCTTCCTAATAAAAGCATCAAGACATGATGATCCGAGCCCCCTCAACATCTGGGAAATTCTTCAGGAAGCTTCGCTGACAACCGTTCAAGAATGTACGATAACGAAAAGGGGTTCTCCTCCTTCTATCTTCGGATTTCCCCTTGTGGAATTCGATAGGAAGAAAGACTGCCAAATTAAAAAGGAGAAGGAAGTTCCCACAGCTCCCTCTGGCATTTCTATGGAACTCAATAGGAAGAAAGAGAGCCAAATCAAAAAGAAAATTTCGACAGCTCCTCCTCCCTGCTACAGCTAAACTTAATGGGATGAAAGAAAGTGATCAAAAGGAGGTCTTACCATGAGCGATGATAATGCAACTTTGCCTCCTAGCTATTTGAAGTATATCAGTTATTTGGAAGATAAGGTCCGAGATGTTCGGAGGGCATCAGGAAACTGATATGATGAAGGCACAGTCCATTTTACTGCTTACAATTTCCAAACGATGGAGACCCTGACCTAAACAACAGATATGAGATTAAGAACACCATGATTCAAGTAGCAATGGCGAGGCAAATGGAAATGGTTGGGATTTCATTCATGCCTTTTTGGGAGCTGTTAAAAATGGAAACTGGTAATGGTGGTGCTGTAAAGTACTGACCTTTAATGGAATTTCATGGCAGGGTGGAGAGGACCAGTGCTATCTACACTGGGGAGGTCCACCTCTTTCCCTCTTTTTTTTTTTCTTTTGTCTTTTCCTTTCCTTTCCTTTTCCTGAGATGTTTGTAAGGGGCTTGAATTTATGAGTGGTAGTCGGGTTGGCATGCGTCAGGTAAAGGTTGATGTTGCAAGTGCTCAGAAGCATGAGGTGTTTACTTTTTAGAGTTCCAATGTCAAAGTAATTCATTTTTTCAAAAAAATTAACAATACATATGCAAACCCTTTCAAAATAATAATTAAACTAAATTTTTGGTTTTTTTAAAATATTTTTGCTAAAAGACATTAAATTATAGCTGTTAAACAGGTCAATTTAACCATTCGTGTCATAGTCAAAACGAAATACAATCGATCCATTTTTATTCATTAACTTTCGACAATTTACATGGGCCATGAATAAAACGCTTAAACCTTAAAAATGGTAAAAAAAATTAATTTTACAAGTTTTGTCATTCTTCAAATAAAAATAAAATAATAATAATTAATATACAAGATAATTGAGTCTAAACGATATAATAATATTAAACAAACTTAAATAAATGTTAACGTTGTAACATTGTTATATTTAAAGTATTAAATTAATTAGTTAAATAATATCAAAATAATAAAGTAACAACTTAATATGATATTTGGAAAAAAAATTTCAAAGTATTAAATGAAATCTCATAAGTTTATAATCTACATCCTCATTCTATTTGTATAATAATAACATGTATTATAGTAATAAAATATCTTATTTGTTTTGAAAATTTATTTTGTTGGAAGATATAATCATATTATGAAAGAAATAAATGTATAATTTTTGTTAATTATTTTAAAATTAACAATATTTTGTTATTAACACTAGTTTAAGTAATAAAATTATTTAAATTATATTGATAATTTAGTTATTAAATTTAATTTAATTTATAAATTAGTATAACTTTATTTTTATTAAAAATATATAATTAAATAAAATTTACAGGATAAAAATGAAATTATAAATATTTAAAATATAATTAATGAGATAAATGAAATATATTCAATATTAAAACTGTAATTTATTTAATTGCATTTCATAATTTTCTATATAAGATTTTTTAAATATTAAATTATTATATAAATTATATTAAAAAGTTACATTTAAAATTTGAAAATAAAATGATTAAAAAACAAACTTTAATATATTAATAATATATTATATAAAATTTTAATTACAAAAGTAGTTATTACAAAATATTAAATAATGATTTCGAATAATCGGTTCATCAGCCAACTCCTGGATAAAACCTACATGAAGCACACCAAAACAAGTCGGCACTCGACTCGATTTTATTCGACCAGAATTTTACAAATAAATCTTTCAAAAGCTTCGGGTTAAACGGGTTGGCCTATTAGGCTCAATCCATATTATTAACTCCACATTAAATAATGTAAGCCTTGTGAATTTTACCAATCTCGTGTTTTTTCTTGAAAACAACTATTTGTATCAGTATTCTTTTTCATTTCATGTATTTGCATTATCTTTTAAAAGAAGGGGTTATTTTTGTAAGAAACCAAAAATGATATTTTTATCTAAATCATGCCAAAAATTGACAAGGAGTCAAATGTCTAAAATTAGGTTTTCAAAATGTCTTTTAATCAAAGCACCTTTTTTTTTAAATCATATTTATCAACTGTGATTTTGAGGTTAATTTTGAGAATTGCAGACATGATTTTCAAATAAAAAAAAAAATTAGTTTGATGAATATTTAAAAAAAAAGAAGCAATTTATATGTGTATTTTTGTTTAAAAAAAAAGAATTATTTTGACTTAAAACTCTACTTTATAGCATAGGAATGGAGAAATGTGTCAGCAAGTTGCTTCTTATCTTAGCCTTCCTTTCCAAGCAAACTTCCTCCATAAGGAACTGAGTCATGCCCATGCATGGGTGAATAAAGTCTAATTAAGTAATTGACAAGTTGGATGAAACAGCTTTCTTTATCAATACAAGGAAAAGGCCTACAGAGTCATGGCGTGGGGTTCCTTTTCTTTTGGACTCAAATGCTATATGATTTATTCCCTAGATTTGATGTCATATCTCACATCTGACAGTATATAAACTTCTTTCCGACACTATATGCACGTCTCTTAACTCAGACGCTTTTGGGCCGCGAGCGCAGCTCAATGACAATATTCATACTGGCCGGACCGGTCGCTACAAATTATCAGAAATAGAGCCCCGACCCCGATGCGGATTCGTTTATCACCGCATCTACTTTATTACCAACGAGGGATGCTGCCTGCATTTAGAAAAATTGTCATTACATCCCAATAATCTGGAGCAAGAGAACTTCCCCAGACTATATGCGATGGTACTCCTCTCAACTTCAGACGCGTTTAAAACCGCGATGCCTTGCGCCCAGAAGTTCGATAATAATATCTATACTGGTTTAGTCGGTCGTTACATTTGATATTTGATATTGTTTGTATTTATGCAATCTATTTTTATGTTTTTGTATGTTTTAGCGATGTGGAATTCAGAATGAGTCAATTCCGTTTTAGAACGCACATTCATGACGGTTGGTGACTAATCGAACCCCACGAGTAATAGTCCTCTCATGACTCACTATCAAAAAGAAGAATATATAAATTTGATAAAATAAAATAAACTTTAGTTAAATGTAGAATAAATTTTCCATGTTCTACGAAGAGGACTAGCCCCTTTTTATTGCTAACAAATATAATCGTACAAAGGATCAAATAAGAAATAAAAGGAATCCCATTAAAAATTTAATCTTATCCGATAAGAAAAGGAATACAATAAGAATTTTATCTAATATCTAAAATATTGAATAAAACCTAAAATCATTAAATCGGGTCGTTATAGCTGTAGGTAAGATAGCTCATGTGAATAAGATTTGAAATAGTTGTATGCCCCATAAAGTGTGTATTTATGTTTGAGAAGAATGGTGGGTAAAAGTACTTATCTTGAAGCATCTTAAAAAAAGAGGTTTGCCGATGACTACTAAGTGTCTTTTGATACATTACCCCGGTATGCTCTCTTTTAGTTAGGTTCCGTTTGAAACCCGAAATATACTAAAAAAAAAAAATAGAGAAAAAAATAGAAGAAAAATGAATTTCATATAAAATAAAAAATAGATTTAAATTCTAATAAATTAATTATATATACTAAAAGAAAATAGAAAAAAAAAAATAGAAGAAAAAGAATTTTATATAAAATAAAAATAGGTTTTAAACTTAATAAATTAATTATATATACTAAGGATGTGGTTTTAAAAACAAAATATTTTATAAATATTTTGAATAAAAGTCTATATATATATAAATTTTTTTTCTAAAAATGAATTACTTTTATATTAAACTTCAGTTTACCAATAAAAAATATATATTTATAAATAGGGAAAAAGAAGACGTCTATTTATAACATCATATATCCTGGTACGAAAACTTCAAAAGACATGAGAATCACCCATGGAATTTGAAATTTAGAACATATTAATTATATGATTTAAAAATTAAGCCAAGAACTCAAGAAGTCAAATTGAATGTCCAATACCATATATATAAACAAGTTTTTCATTATACTTTTTTATTCTGTCTTTTATTTTCCATTTTTGCAATATTGAACCACCTTATTTTGTTTCAATTTCCTAAATTGTTAACTTTGTATATATTTTTAATAAATCATGAGGTTGGTCCATCTACAAATAAAATAAGTCTTCAAATTATACCATATTAATACTAAGGTGGTGTTTGTTTTTTTTATTTAATGTTAAATAGAATTTTTTTTAACCTTAATACCGAATAGTACTTAATAACATTAAGTATTAAGTTGTTTGTTTTCTAATATTATATAGTGAATAGGGATGACAACGAGACGGATTATTTCGAGTCCCCATCCCGCCTCGCTCTTAATGACACATATTTGGTATAATTTTAATCGGGTTTTTAACGGGTCGAAGCTTATTTTCTCAACCGGAACGGCTCAGCGATTACATCAGAAACCCGAGAAAATTAAAAATTTTCAAAAACAAGAAACGTTAATAATAAAAAATAATAAATTGCCAGAATTACAGTGAACATATAAAATTCTCAGATTCGACGACAAACGGATCGCGCTCGTTAAATTTGGCCTCGCGAAAATCTAGCGATCTGTAAGCTATTAATTCTAAAACGTTAAATTTTTCCGATTTTTTTATTTATAAACACAATGACTCAGTGACGATTTTTTACGAAACTAAGTCATAAAATATCTTTGGCTAAGTTCATTTAAAATAAAGTGAACTGAAAAGAAATAAATTATTTCGGGGCAGAAACGAACCCGAATGAAGCAATATGAACCATGTATCCAAAATAATAATAATAATAAGCCCCGCCCCGATTATATTTTAGAATAATTTTTTATTATTTTATTTTTATACTTTAATATAAATAATAATAATAATAATAATATTTTTTAATAAATAATTTATGTATTCAATATTTTTATTTTTATGAAAATATTAATTTTAATATAATAAAATAAAACAAAAATAAAACGAAATGAGACGAAGCTCGATAATTTTGGAACGAGATGCTCAAAATCAAAAAATAAATCCAGCTGGTCGTAGATGACCACTCCCTGTCCCAAACCCTCCCACATCCCTATTAATGTATCATAAATTCTTCTTCGTTAGAGACGATCGAGCTTTTTTTAATTTTTAGAAATTACTTTTTCAATGTAGTGCTCAAATATTTTCTATTTTTCTATTTGTAACTTTTTAAAAAATTCCCAGCAATGTCGTTAAAATTTAAAATAAATGTAACTTAATGCTGATAGCTATTTACCAAAGATAACAAAAACAAACGCCATCTAATTCTTATACAATTCCGAGAGGGATCACAAGATCGTCTTTATCACATTGTTCGACATATGGCTATACCGGTTTTCCTTTTTTTTTTCTTCTTTTTTTCAAGAATGAAAATATTCTATAATGGAATAGGAGGAGAACCACATTAATTTTTATAATTAATATTTGTAATGTCTTTTAGGAAAATCTCACCATCAAATAATTGAATATAAAATGTTAATACCATTTTTTTGCTAAACAATGCATTTAAAGTTGTCATAAATGCAATAAAATGGCCAACGAACCGATGTGATATTAATTTTTAATTTTTGTAGTCAAACTTTTTCAATAAGGATAGACTTGAATTTGTTTCAAAAAAAAGACTCGTGGATACTACGAATATATCATGATTTTAGGTTTTTTTTTTAATTATTTATTTTACTTTTTGATCGAAATTTGAATTCGAAAGTCATAACTAATTAATAAGATAATCCTAATATTATTCTTATTATTTATAAAAGGCATATAATTATATATATATATATATATATATATATATATATATATTAGAAAAAATTAAGATTAATTAGTTGAGGTGGGGTGTTGGTGTTTGGGTTAGAAGATTCCAGACCAAGCGATATTTCCCGTAACGGATGCAACTACGTCACCAGCATCGTTACGGCGTGATCCGTAGCGTCCAAATCTGTAGCCTTTCATTTCAAGAAGCCACGTGGACCCAACAAGACGCATCGTTCGACATGTGGGGGAGGGTGATATTCGAAAGTCACCATATGGCGCACAGGAAATTTTCTCACCTTTTCCCTCACTTTCCCGGAAACATCTTGATATATTTGTCGTGCGCTACTGCCACCAAAACATTTTTTTAACCAGGAATGAGAGAACGACTTCTTGACCAAATGGCCTACTACCTCTTTCTTGATTATCCTTTCCGTCAAAAAACCCTAACCCTAGTTTCGTTCGTTCTCTGTTGTTCGAATTCCGTCTTGGTTATTTTTTTTTTTTTTTTTTCAGGATAATTCTGTGATATCAGTCTGTTATGGGACGTGGACCGGCGACATCGTTGGCTCCGGGTTTCCGATTTCACCCCACCGACGAGGAACTCGTGTGGTACTATCTCAAGCGCAAGATCTGCGGGAAACCCTTCCGATTTGATACCATCTCTGAAATCGATATCTACAAGTCCGAGCCTTGGGACCTTCCAGGTTTTTTCTGAATTTCCTGATTCACGTATGCCCTTTTTCGATTTTCTGAATCTTTTTTGGTAAATTGATTTTGGTCTTCGAATTGGGTGGGTGTTTTAGGTAAGTCGAAGCTGAAGAGTAGGGACTTGGAGTGGTATTTCTTCAGTGTTCTGGATAAGAAGTATGGGAACGGGTCGAGGACGAATCGTGCCACGGACAGAGGGTACTGGAAGACCACGGGCAAGGACCGGTTGTTCGCCACAGAGCTCGAACCGTTGGGATGAAGAAAACCCTTGTGTATCACAGTGGGAGAGCTCCTCGTGGAGATCGGACCAATTGGGTGATGCATGAATACAAGCTTATGGATGAAGAATTGGAGAAAATGGGCGTGGCGCAGGTGAGACTGTATAGAAATTGAAACGGCTTGGTGTTTATTTAGTTTTCTGTCAAGAGCTGTTTTTAGAATTGGGATTATTATTGATTTGTTTGTTTGTTGTTTTGGATGGAGAAGGATGCTTTTGTATTATGTCGAATCTTTCAAAAGAGTGGCTCAGGACCCAAGAATGGCGAGCAGTATGGGGCGCCATTCATTGAGGAGGAGTGGGATGGGGGATGAGGAGGAGATAGTTTTTGTCCCAGGTGAGTTAGCTTCAGAAGAAGTTGTAGCTGGCCATGAACCCTCTGATGAAGCAGTTGATCTTGTTCAGGTTTGTGATTTTAGTCTTTGTTTTTTCTGTATTCCTTTTGTGCCGTGTTGTAATGTATTTAATTACTGAATTGAAAAGTGGTAAGAGCAAATAGTTATGGCAGAATTACAAGCACAGCAATTAAACTAGAATTACTCATGACTGTGAAAATATGTCTTTACTTGAACTTAATAATCTCTACTTAAGAAATGTTTAAAAATGGTGGGACATTCTACATGCATTGTCTAATAAAACTGTTGGAATGGAATGTTGTATTGGGTGCTGATGGTTAGCCAAAGTGCTACCAAATTTGGTTAGGTTCTTCATGTCTATACATGCTAAGTTAAGAAACATGATATGCATATTGTGGCCAAATCCTGACTTTTAATCTATTAAAAAATTGATAATTCATTGTTGTATCAAAGTTCAGTCGGTGAAGGTTGTGGGTCTGGCTACCTTTTACGGTTTGCATGTTTGAGTTTCCTATTCACTTGTTTGGAAATCCAGAAAAGATATTTACATTTGTTTGTGTCTCTTCACATTTCCACATATAGGTCACATATAAGGGAGGGTGTTAAGGAGCACTATATGCATATTGAGTCCAAACCGTGTAAATCTAAGATTTTAGAAAAATTGGCAGTTGAACACATGCAATATTTTTTATTTTTTGGGTACTATTTAAACTTAGAAATGATGGGAATGCTTTCTTGGAAGAATAGGAGGCCCTGGAAGGTTTTTGTTGTCCTGTATTGAAGCAAAACTGAAGACTAATTGATGTATATGTCAATGTCAATATTTTCTTTGTATACTCCCTGTGTACTCTTTTTTTGGTCAATATACTGCTCTTTATCCTTAAAAAAAAGGCTAAATTATGTCTAAAAGGACAGAAGATTTGCATCAACTACCTGCCACAGTTTGACTTATGGCCAAAAAATGCCTTGTTCTATTGGTGTAATTCAAATGAAAATGTTCTAGAAGCGAGAAGATCTGCTTATGTTTTAGGGAGACTCTTTTGCATTTGATGTTGATATTTAGATTTTTGACTCAAGATTAAATGATGATGTTTACATGACAAAGAATACCCAAATTATTGTATTCAGTATCTAGCCTTTGAGTCAGATCATTGAGGACTTTCATGGATGGATGGATGATGGTGTGAGTATCAAATTTCTGTATGGGAAGTGACCTGTAACCCTTCTATTTTAAATATTGTATGTTGAAAGCCTTTCATATAAGTTGAAAGTTCTGGATGGATGGATGGATGGGTTGGCTGGGTTTGTGGGAGATAAATTCTGTGTTGAAAGCCTTGTAGCCTTTTAGGCATTGGCGTGATTATTGATGTAGAATATCTAGGACAACTTACATTAATCCTTAACTCTTAGGACAACTAGAAAATTGTGGCATCCAATTTTGGTTCCCTTATATTCAAGGGGAGTAAAATGAAGTTCATAAATAAAATCCCGCATAAGATATGGTCCATATGGATAGTTAACTGGATACATCAATCAAGGATGCATGGATAAACATATAGGGCAAATTTTTAATTTCTTTATGAAACTTGTGTTTATTTTTCTTTTTTGACAACTATTATGCAATATCAACTAGCATACATGGGAAGGACACATCCCAAACATATAAATTCGACTTTTTTTTTTGGATAAGCAAAAACTTGACAACAACTTGTTCAGGTTCCAGGTTCTCTCTCTCTGGTTTCATCTGTTTAATTGAATCCAAGAAGATCAAACTGAAATTTTCAAATGAATAAATGCACATAAAAGTTCAGTGAGGTCATGAGGATCCTTGCTTGAAGATTGGGCTTTTCAAATAGTGAGGTAGTTCCTAGTGGATGCCCATTCCTTGTCTTTGCAGGGGTGAAGGAAGGATAGGTTGATTTAGAGGGGTGTGAAGGTGGGAGGTCTTCAGTCAGATCGTTCTATGATTCATTGTCATTGGGGAGTCTTTTCAGTTTCTGCTGAGAAGATATGGGCTTTAGATCTCCACTGAGCTCCTGATTTTCTTTTCTTTTTTTTTTTTTTGGTTTTAAACCATTGTGAGATCGTAAGTGGTAACTTCCTGACTTCAGTAAGTGGAAGTCAAGCAGATGGATAAGAGTCATAGGACATAAACAGAAGAAGTGGTTCAGATGTCAACAACAGCAAAAGGATCTTGGCTTCTGAAAAAGTTACAAAATTAGACAATAAATAAGGACTGTTAGAGAGGGAGTAATAGGTGGAGTCTTTTTGGTAACTTCGCATAAAAAGTTCTTCAAATTATTAGTACCATCAAGATGGTCCTTATTCTTAGAAATCATAAAGAGTTCTGCACATCTTCCTTATCTTCTTTATTCTGTTTAAGAATGTTTTCCAAAACAATTACATTATGGGTATATATGTTTAGGAATGGTCGAATGGGTCTTTAGCTATACATAGGTTAAAGCATTCTTTTGTTTCTAACTTTTGGGGTTGGAACAACTTGTACATAGGTGAAGAAATTTCTTCACTTATAGGTTTTTGGAGTGGCTAGCTTCAAAATGAGGGGCTGGTGTGTTCTTTCCCTCTCTTGTTTTGTTTTTTGGGCTGCCTATATATTTCATGCTTTGTAGTTTTGCCTTTGCTGACTTATCATCTATAAAAAAAGCATGATAAGCACATAATGTACCTACACAAACGCACATGAACATATATTGGTACATGATGGGCTCATGTGCATTCAGAAATATATACCTTTGATGCTCAAAACTTGTTTTTTTCTTTTTCTTTGGGGTTATATAACTAATAACAGGAATATGTGTGTGTATGTGTCTGTATGTTTGATTGTATATGTATATATGTACAAATTGGAAACCTAGAACTAAGTTGTACTTTCTCTGGTTTATATAACTAATAAGATTAAATTAAAGTTTTACTAAAGAAGTATTTATAAAGATTAGTTGAATGCAAAGTAGAAAGACACATAGGAGTGAAAGAACAACAAAGAGAAATGAAATGAGGAAAATGAAACTAGACATTGGGAAGTGCCAAGAATGCCTGTATTGTTTTCTGCAAGAGCAGCTATTTTATGCTTTGCTCCTTTACGGAGGTCAGTCTGTGTTAAGCAAGGGCTTGTTCCATAATTCCTTCCCATTCTTCACAATTTTCGACATTTTGTGGTTTTGCACTTTTAATTTATAAGCACTCAGCAGATATATCAACAAAAAAAGATGGGTTTGTAGTTTGTCAAAAAAGGTGGGAATATACATTTGCTTGCAGGAATGCCCAAGTAATTGTTCTACCTCTTTGAGCATGCTTGAGCCTTGAAAGTGTGCTTCTTTATTATGTTTGGTTTTGTTATGGCATTCTCTATGCTATGGAAGATCACTCTTCCTTGATTATGTATTGTTTGTTTCCTTTTAGTCAGGAAAATCATATTTCAAGGTCATGTTCTTTTGATAAGCAAAGATAGAATATGCTGATAGGTACACATGTTTTATACAAACATACAAAAGGCCAAATGGTGCTAAAGGAAAAGGGAAAACACACACACACACACATTCCCAGAAGGGAGGAAGAGCAACTCCCTTGTGTCACTTAGACCTCGGTCAATTGATGAAGTCCAACATGGACAAAGAAATATCTCCTAATGTCTTCCAATGTCTGTTTCCATTGATTAATTAATTTTATTTGCCCCAATTATAAAGGTTTTTCTTTTTCCAGTGTCTTGACGAAGGTCTTCCTCCTGAAAATAATCCTCTCCCATCAAATTTCTATTATGGAGACTGCAGCAAGTATGCTGAGGATTCCAGAGAACTTAATGAAAATGAACAAAAGCCCTTCATAGGTATGGTGGAAAATCAATGTGGTCCAGAGCTGCCCAACGACCAGAAGTTTTTTGATCTCCCAGAGGAGAATGAGGTGGATGCAAAATCAGTGAATGAGGAACATTATGTTGAACAAAGCAATGATGTGAATTCTGTGGAAGTAGATTACTTACTTGATGAACCGTATCTGGATGCTTCTGATAACTTTGCATTTGCTGATGGATTTTTCCTAGAGACGGATGATCTCTCAAACCCTGTTGAGGCAGATCCAGGTTTTGACATGCTTGACGAGTACCTTGCATACCTTGATGCAGATGGTGACAATTTACAGCAAATGATTTTTGGTTCTTCTGAAATGATGGAAAGTGGAAACCCTGTTTCTGACCTTGCACTGCTCGATCAGGAGGTAATACTACTTTACTATAGTGCACCAGTTATCAGGTGAATACTTGTTAAACTGTTGGCTGACTTATTACTCTATCCAACAGCCTGTGAATGGTGGAGGAGCTGAGAAAGTGCCTATCGGGAGTCAGCAGATCTCAGAAGCATATGGAGACAGTGGTGCATCCTCTTCAAGGAAAAAATCCTACGCTTACAGAATTTGAATCTGGTATGTATAGCATACAAACTGTATTTTAGTTCAATCTGGCATCGCTGGGTAGAAATTTATACACTGTAAATTTTGTGCAGATATTCCATATCCATTCATCAAACGGGCAAGCTATCAGTTGTTGGGCGGTATCCCCGCTCCTTTTGCATCTGCCTCGGATGCCCCTACGAAAGAAGTAGCTCTTCGATTGAACTCAGCCATGCAGCAATCTTCTAGTTCAGTTCATCTCACTGCTGGAATGATCCAAATAAGAAACACTACTTGGAGTGGCAACTAGGGTAGACGACTGGTCATATGGTAAATCAGGGAATACAAACTTCGCTTTCTTTGGCTTGCCAGAGGTTGGATGATAAGTGAACTCTGCCAGTTTCGAACCGGGATAGCTAGCTTGATCTCGGCAAGGCTGAATGGTGATGTCCCCGGGCCGGGTTCTACCTCATATTCATTTGGGTCCTGATCCTTTCAGTGAGTTACAAAATCGGGACCTGCATTTGTAGCAGGTAAGACTCTCAATCCATACACTCCCATAACATACCCTCCCACATAGTGTTCTGGGTTAAAATGAAATACAGGCAGGTTGTTGAGGGATAAAAAACCCTTAATGGTCTTGAAAACACTGTTATTATTAGCTTATTTTTTTTATGTGTTACCTACCAAACTGATATAAACTTTAGCGTTCTATTGAGTCTTCTTGTTTTGCTGGATTTGTAATTGGCGACTTAACCCACGTTGTCGTCTAATATAAAACATAGCAAAAACACTCATTATCCGTCTAATTTGATTGGAGTTTGAGATATACTGCCTGTTGAAAATTAGAAAAAATATAAAAGCCCAGACATTCCTGTGAGCTGTTATGACGCAATGTCATTTTTTTCTTTTTTAGAAATTTAGAGCAGGAAGGTCGTTTTTTTTTTACTCTTGTTTATGGATGCATGGGTTTTACTCACCCATGTTTATTAAAGCTAGTGAGAGGTATTAGAATTTGTTTCTGTTCTTTTTTTTTTTTTTAAATTGCCCCAGTCCATGTTTATTTTTTGAGAAATGAAGTGGTACTTATGGAATGGGTTATACCTTGTGTCTGTTATTCTTATATATTTAGCTCTAATTGAGTTCGAGACTTAATTTGAACTTCTCAGTTGATAATTAGCTCTTATGTGCTTTTAATGATACAGATAAACGTTTCGATGACACAGATGTCTAATGTAGCCCCTTGAGGCTTTTTCAAACCATAGGTGCCTCGATGTTTAGCGCCATTAGAATCATTTACGCCTCTCGTTGTTACGTAGCTCGTATTGATGCAGCGTCTATATATTTTGTTCTTGACCTGAGATTTATTTAATTTTCAATCCTAAACCCTATACCTTAAACCCTAACCTGAGAACAATATTAAAGGGGGGTGAAAACCCTGACTTCAAATGGTTTCTTCAATGGCTCCTTAGGCTTTTTCTCCCTACAGCCAAAACCCAGAAAATCCTAAAAGCAAAAAAGCATAAAACAGGCAAAAACAACTATCAAGAAGTAATTTTAATCCAAAACCTATGAAAAGTATTTTATACTTAGACTTCGGAGCTCTTTTTGGATGTTGAAAGAAGGTGGGAAAGGAAAAGGAAATATGATATTGAATTTGAAAATTTTATGATTTGGGCTCAAATCCCAGAATCTTTATACTACTAAGCCTACTGACTGGATGGATCTGGTTGCAGTAAGATGTTTCCTTCAGAAGAAAGTTAAGGTTTTTTGTTCTATTATGTTTTTCTTTTCTTCTATTTATTTGCTATTTCAGAAACCAAACTAGGTTCGAGAGAAAATAAAACGATACCTTTTGGTCTCTGTTATGTTTCTTTCTTGGGTTTTCTTATAAATCAAACACAGGATGACATCGTTGTTCTGTCTTGTTCTGTTTATTTTCTTTCTTTGGATTTTCTAGAACAACATGGGTCGAGAGAAAATATAAACGACATTTTTGTTTTGTTTCTTTCGTCTTTCTTTGGATTTTATTAGAAATCAACGGTTGAGGAGAAACAAACTTAAGGAAAGTTTTGATCATAAAATTGGGGAAAAACTTATAGGTCTCAGGTTGAAGTCATTTTCTATTTCGATCTCAATTTGGGAGGATTTAGGCAATTAAGGATATTAAATTTGGTGAAATAAGTGGTCCCAATGGAGTTATCTACGGTATGTCAAATTGCTAATGCTTATTTGCTCACATTTTCAAGGCAAGACGACGATACGGTAAGAATGAAGCATGCATACTAAATGTTGTGCTGTCTCTGGACCGAAAAATACTTAGGGGTTAAATCGATTACAAGCTATAAGATAAAGCATTTATGCAACTTATCTTTGCTTTGAAATTTTTAATTGAGTTGGAAACTTTATTTTAACTACTTATTTATTTTTATTTTTTAACTGTTAAATATTATTGTAAATATGTCCTAGAAGTCTCAATAAAATAATTTTGAATAAAGTCTATCACATTTATTATTTTTATTGATATTTATTTGTGGTAAATTTAGCTCTATATTTATTTTTATTAATTCTAAATAATAAATTATTTATAAAAATTCCATATTTGAAGTACTAAAGACATATTTGATAAACTATAATGTTTCTTTATTATAAAATAATGAATTATAGATATATAATCATGAGTTGAATTATGCTTATTTGTGTTAATAAATGCGATAAAAATAATTTTAAAATTACATAAATTAAGTACTTTGAAGATTTAATACTAATTTTGAAATGATTTAAGTTATAATTTTACATTTTCAATATTTTTTTTTAATTAAAACATGTTTCCAAATCTTAAAATATAAAAACATGTTTCCAAAATCTTAAAATATAAAAACTCATGCGATGGAGTAAAATAGTTCGGCATCGAATGGACTGGATTGAATTGAAAATATAGAAATAAAGGTTGTAGCTTTGTCACCACTTTATTGTTGGTATATTCATTTTAGATTTCTATTGCGAAATAATATCCTCTTTTAAAAAGCATGTCTTTTTTACAGCTATTATTGATGGAAGAGTATATATATATATATATATATATATATATATATATATATATATATATATATATATATATATATATATATATATTTTACAAATGCATTAATGAAAGATATTTCTAAGTCATATTAAACCCAATCTAGTACTCATTATAATTGAGATGGATTGTTAGGATGATAAGATTCTAGTATATAACATAATTGTATTTTCAAGGCTTAAATTCGAGACCTTAGGTTAAGTTAAAAGATACCCCCAATCATCTCATGATAGGAAATGTTTCTTTCAAACAAACAAAGTATGAGATAAAATGTACAAATGTTCTTGAATTTTACATGTATGTTCTTTTTAGAGTGTTACATGTATGTTCTTTTATTTTGTTCCAAAACTAATAGGAATTTTTTTAAAATTACTAAAATAGTTTGAAAAGAAAAACTAAAGCCTAAAGGAATGCATCTATTATGTTGGAAAAATTTAAATTTTTTAAATTTATACCTTAATTTTCATCGATCGCCATATTAACTTATAAAAAAAATTAACGTTTCAGAACCGACTACAACATTAATTTCAAAAAAAAAATTTCAATGTTTGTAATTCGACTATGATACTGCTGATGTGTATGTCTATATGATCCCAAACACATTATTTTGAACATTATTTTGATTTTCAACTGATAGTAGTAATATATTTTTTTAAATAACCACTCTTCCTTTTGCCCCTAAATTTTTTTTCAGTCCTTAGATATCCTCGATATTTACTTTCGTCGATCCCATTAAAAAAATATACAACCCAACGAGAAAAGGAAAATACGAAATCACACTTTTACTCAAGAAATTATAGGTGGGAAAAACAACCTTTTGAGAAAGGGGTGGAGGAGGCATGGATTCAAAATCAGCCAAAGCAAAGAGGAACAAACAGCTATAAGTGTTCTTTTTGCTACCTTCTACTAAATCATTTGCATACTTATCATTCATAATTTGATAGTCTAAAGAAGCATACTTGTAACTACATCCCGCTTTTTCACTGGGCGTCGGTTTCAGTTTCGGTTTCGGTTTCGGTTTATGGTATCGGTTGAGCAAGACTTACACTTCTCCAGGAAGCATTGTGTCTCGTGTAGATCATGTAAAGCAATACCCGAAAGAACATTAACATGGTTGGGCCAGAGGGTGATATGAACTCAAAAGAACATAGTAACGTTATGTTTTAGTCAAATCTACCTCCCTTCACAAGATTAATACCGCTACTACTAAAATTTTTAACTCTATCCAAAATTGCATTACGAAAAATTTTCAATTTATTCTAATCTTAGCCATTTTCGTAAAAATACGCTTCGCATCAATTGCTGGGAAAATAAAGAATAAGAAAACTGCTTTGTAAAACCATTTTCTGAAAATAGTTAATGAAAAACAACAGTACGCTTAAAATGCAAGCCACTATTCACAACCCCGTGTTTTCGTGAGCTCGATGAGAAGAAAATCAAGTGTATTTAAAGGAATAAAAGAAGAAAATAGCCACAACAATCCCGCTGCTTTATCCCACCGATTCAAATCCCACGTTGCTTAATTCGAAAAACAATGAAAACAAATACGTAACGCTTTTCTGATTCATATATAAAATGTTGAAAAATAAGTGAATTCATTTTTCTTTGTTTTCAAAATTTGTTTTTATCCGATTCTCAGAATTCAAACGCTGTTTTGTTTTCAAAAAGTTCAATCTATAAAATGTAAAATTTTCTATCTACTAAACACGTTTCAATATTCTTACTTTTAACTTGTTATTAATTCAGGATATTTGGAATTTGTCGCAAGGTTTAAATTTAAATATTTATGTTTGTTGTCATATCTATTAATAAAACCGCTAATTGACTTGCAAAAAAAAGACTCAGTAGTTTACATTCGAAAGTTTAGTGGTCAAATTTTCTTAAAGACGTTATAAATATTAGCTTTCATGATTATTGTGGTTCTCTTTCCATTCGTGTTTGTAAGTTTTTTGTTCGGTAATATTCTTTCATAAAAAAATAAAAATAAAAATCTACCTCTCCTGTAAGGTGAGCTACACATTTCTTTTCGGCAAGCAGCTCGGCTTCTGTCTGCAAAGTAAGAACATTTGGACATTGGAAACTAATTGTAAAGAAAATAATTCCTTCTTCCTTAAGTACAACCCTAATGAAAAGGACGGATACCTTGGCTATTCGCTTGCGGAGGTAGTCATCGAATATTACATCCTTGACGAGTTCATAGTCACCATCTCCCTGAAGAAAAAGGACTTATTTTTTTGAGGATGATGATTTCAAATTAATTTGAGTAGAACATGAAAGTTTCTGACTTATGACTTACTTTTGATCTGCATGGCATGCGAAAACACATCTCTGCTATACCATAAGGATTTCCGTTGGAATAGACCTATATTTCAGGTTTGAAATGGCGAGTTTGGAGACGAACGATTAATCATAAAGAGCAGTCTTCTATTATTATATGTGATCTTAAACATCATTACATAAAACTAACCAAATATAATTAGAAGAGCAACCATATATGAGAGATGAGAACTTACTCCAGAAGAAAACCAATCACCCTCCGGGTTTATTATTAGAGACCTTATGGCATCAACGATGGACACAGAAGTTGATGCAGCAGAAGACCTCCCATTTTGAATCAACACACCACCTCTCTGAAACATTGGTTTCCACCTTAGTGACAGTCACAAACTATGTCAAATTATAGATTTGTTAATCATTGAGACCGGAAAATATTGCCTTCTGACTTTTTTCGGTGAACTCCTCCTCCAACCATTTGATGTCCTTGATGATCTCTTTGGTAGGCAGGCCATTGATTCTAGCATTTAGAAAGTCTGTAATTTGATGAAAATTATGCTGAGCATCTCCTTTACAAGAAATAGAAAGAGAATGTTATCTTTCAATGCTCTTAAAAAATCGAATCGATTTGATCACCTGGGTAGTTTCCAGAAAGTGGTTTCCAAATGGTCATGTTAGACACTTTATCATAGAAGACACCTGCTTTAAGAGCCAGCTGCACAAACCATATCCAATTCATAGAACAGTTATCGATTTCCTTTTGTTCATAATGAACATGACTGTATCACGGGTAATGGTTACGAGCTCTACTTAACCTGGCATTTTGCTCTATTCTCATCCAATCTAGTCAAAGCATGGAAATTCTTTATGGTACATCTGAGCATTTTTCATGCCATTATCAATGCACTGAATATGAAAAGGATATGCAATCATAAATGTCAGGGAGGACTAAGAACTGCATAGCAAGAACATCAATCAAAAGAGAAAAAAAACATCGTACACAAGTAAAAAGAACGAAGAGTGAAAGAAAAATCAATGGTTCTTACTTGGTGTTGCAGGGGTTGCCCACTACCATCACTTTTACATTACGGGATGCGACAGCATTCAGAGCTTTTCCCTGTAATACAGTTTGTTTAGAGGAAAACACCAATGAGCAGCTTTTTTTTTTTTTCTTTTTTTTGTTGACAATGGTTGTAACTTATGTGTGATAACAAAATCTAAATACCTATAGTACCTGTTGAGCAAAAATCTGCCCGTTTATATCTAACAGGCCTGCTCGTTCCATCCCGGGTCCTCGAGGCTTAGCTCCAATCAGAAGGGCCCATTCTACATCTTGGAACACGTCGTAAGGATCAATGCCAATGCTCACTTCCCTCAACAAAGGAAATAAAGAATCTTCCAGTTCCATGGCAACTCCTGCATGATATCATTTCAAAGATCAGAGCAATATTTCAGCCATTATCTTGGAGAAGTACAAGTTCACTCTTGATGCAATGCTTAACAGAAGACCGACAACGGATGACTATTTGAAACCTAGCATAGATTGGCGATTTGAAGTCTTTATTTTTATTCTTGAATTATTTGTTTTCCTTTTCATTTAATGAAGAATTGGAAAATATTTGCAATATGATGAACTTGAATTATAGGAAGATTCAACTCTGATACAGAACTCGCAAAGCAGATTTCTTCATCCAATCCAGCTGTTATTGAGTTTGATGTTGCAACAAACATCGGGCTTAGATGTTTTAATTTAAAGAAGGGCAAATGGCTGTCTTTTCAAGTGAAAATATCATCGACATTCACAAGAATACGCCAATATAGTACTGTGCATGTGTATAATATACCAAAGCTTTTTATGTAAATTGACGGAATTATTCATCAACCGAGCTCTTTGTTTAGTATGGAAACAGATGATTGAAAGCAAGAAGATACAAAGTGCTCAATTCATAATTGTTATGCAGGTTTGGATATGTTCTCAAAATGAAAACTATAATGAAAAAGGAAAAAAACTTTTTCGATATGAATCATTTTGTGCTCAAGAACTATGTTAAAGTTTTTGTACTAATGCTTCAGAATCATACTCCTTCAAGAGCTTGAACGATCGCTCAGATCCCACAGCTTCAATGCAATAGGCCGGATCTGGCCTCAAAACTCACCAGATGCAAGCTGCCATGACAAAACATGTTAGCTTCTTGCCCCGAGGAGAGACTTAAGCGTGGTTGATTTATTACAAGATAGGAAACTGTCTATCATGGAATGATTAACAACGAATCTAATATTGTTCCTTTGTCGTTTATAGAAAAAGTATATACTAAGATAGTCTGAAAATGAATGAATCTGCTAATGATCGACACATTAACTAAATCATTTCATCACATGCCATGTTAGGAAATCTTATCTAATGAAACTCGGCTTCGCAATGATCTATCACCCTTAAGGAAATCCACTGATAGATTACATTGTCATTAGTAATTTGTAATTCAGATTCTATTCTCCACGGCGGCGACTTATTTCTAAAGGACGGAATTGGAATGGTATTCCTTCATCTGAATTAACATCTCAAAACAGCACACCTAGGTGAAAATCATATTCTTTCTTATAATATTATTACCCTGAAATGGTTAATAGAATTCGACGATTGAACAGTCCACCAAGAAGCATGATTGTTTCTAACATGTTCGAAGCACATGGGGGAAGGGACTGAAAAGCATTATGCTTTGTTTGGAACCCGGAAAGTACTAAAGAAAGAAAATAGAGAGGAAAAGTAAAAGGAAAGAAAAGTTGGAGGAAAGTACAAAATAGGTTTAAACATAATAAATTAATTCTATATGTTTTATTCAAACTCATTTTATTTGTTTCTCTTTATTATATATGGACTAAGAAATTTAAAAATATGTAAAATTTTGAAGAATTTTGATTATATTTGATTTTCTTTTATATTTTCCACCGTGGAACCAATTTATTTGCAAGATTATATTGGAAGTATTCTAAAGTTACCAGCAACAAAGAATCCAGAAAAGGGAAAACTCAATCATATCTGAGATAAAGAACAAAAAATAAAAGTAAATAACTGAAG
Organism: Tetrastigma voinierianum; assembly: GCA_016808115.1. Lineage (NCBI taxonomy): Eukaryota > Viridiplantae > Streptophyta > Magnoliopsida > Vitales > Vitaceae > Tetrastigma > Tetrastigma voinierianum. The sequence continues at coordinate 2,637 of JAEQBH010008862.1, read as the reverse complement.
ATTCTTAGGCTTGGATTCGAGGTTTCCTTACTTTGAAAAGCAGGTGATTAGATATCATCCCAGCAGCACCCGAAACGGCAATGTTAATTAATTTCTTCCAGGATTTTGTTTCCTCTTCCTGTGAACACATTCATATAAATCTCTTAGACATAAAAGACCTGTTAGATAAACTAATGAACAAAACAAAGTTCTTTGATACGTCCTGACCATGCAAAACAGACAACAGATGTCAGAGAAAGTTCTTCCTCTATTTTTATTTTGTTTTTTTTTTTGACTCATTGTTGATTACATGACCCTTAATTGACAGCTCTTGAAATTCTTTTTCTTCAATCTCAATGTTCAGCTAGAAATCCATAAGGTAGAGTAACACTGATTGTTTTCAGACCATATCCTGCCAAATAAACAGAAACCCGGACAAACCCTCGCTTAGAATCATATTTCACATTTCTCATCTAGAAGTAATATATATACTGATCCAAAAAAGAGAGAAAAGGAAAAACAGGAAAAAGGCTAATGGGGATTTGGACATTGGCTTTGTGTTTGTTAGCCATGATGAAAGCACTCTGGAATGAGAATTCTGAGAGGAGAGGCAGGATGAAAACCTGGGAATTTTATCTGATTAAAATGAATGCCTCATAATATAAAGACAGAAAAATAAAAAATGAAAAAGAAAAGAAAAGCTACAATCATGTAACAATTAGCCAAATCCTACAAACTAGGAACTCATAAATTTGACTGATCCTGATTGCATAATCAACATTTCTTACACATGCCGCAAAAACCAAGAGATTCTGATCTGATATGAGTAAAAAAAAAGAAAAGTTTCACTTACTATTCCCCAAAGATTTTATTAACTTCAGTGACATATTGTAAGTGAAGGAAAATTATGAAGAAAATAAAGATAAAATTCAAGCTAAAACCACTGAGAACAGAAGAATTATGATGGGATATGCAAGAACAGAGTACTGTGAATACACACAACTTCTTAAAGCTTTTAGACCACTTTCCAACTCCATTTATGAGTTCAAATAACACCCACAAATTGAAACCCCTTACCCATTTATATCAAAAAAAAAAAAAAAAAAAAAATCAAACTTACCGCCTTGAGATCATACGCGATACAGAAGATCCCGTAGCATTCGGACTTGATTTTTAGATCTTGAGTCTGCACAGCCACCGGAGCTTCACTGCGAAATCAACACGCGAAAACAAATCAAAACAAAGGGGGGAAAATACAGTTAAAGGACATATAAAACTGAAAGAATGGCGGAAATCCTAATTTGGCGGCAACGAACAGAGATTCTGAATTCCGTTCGAGGAAGGGCGGAGAGAGTTTGGCGGCGGAAAGAAAGATGGGCTGATAGGGAAGAGAGGTGGGAGGTATGTGAGTGGAGCTGGGTGTTGGTGTATGAATGATATAGGTTTGCTACGGCCATGGCGGTAAGAGAAAGAGAGATTAGAGAGCTGAAAGTACAGAAAGATGAAGATGGAGAATATAGATACTTATCCAAGTGTGAGAATTGAGAAGCTGTGATTGATCAGTGGTGAGAGTGAGCAGAGGAGAGAAGAGGAGAGGAGGGGAGAAGCATGAAGGAGGTCGAAGTAGGATTATGGGTGTTTTGAAAAACAGGTAAATATTATAAGGTCATCCAAATGACACGTGTCAACACAGTGTGATTCTTTCATAATTCCAATTTCTACCCTCTACTTGTAATTACGTTTATTCTCCACCTAATGAAAATTTTGATTAAAGGAAAGTGATAACCATTTAAAATATTTATAAATCTAACTATTTACATTTTTTATTTAGACATTTATTCTTATATTACATCATAGTATTATGTTCCTTATATAATTTTTTCCCAATTAGACTTGTGGACCTCTCATATCTTTTTTTCTGTCTAACCTTTTAACCATTTGGGTTAAGTCTTATTATCTACCAACTTTTCTTTAAAATAAAAAAAAGTACAAAAAAAAAAAAAAAACATTTTCAACAAAAATACCTTTTGAAATTTAGTTATAAGTAGAGGTGGGACAAGATACCCATGTGAGATTTAGTTATTATGTCAGTGATTTATTTTTATACTTATATGAAGAGCTAAATATACATTTAATGTTACTTTAGAAGACAAGGACAATACATGATATCTCGATTATTCTTATGAGACCTTGAATTTAACAATGAGTAAATTTTCTAATAACCTTAAGGGAACTCTAAAAAGTTACTATTAGGGAACAAACGCAAGATCAGTGTAACGCCCAAAAACCTAGGGGTCCGTTGACCAACCGTCAACCCACGAAAAACTTGTGGATGTTGGGTAACCCGATACCACATTATTGTGTCCCTTTTACTAGGACCCATAATTTAATGGGGTGAATAAAGCTTCCTTTCAGATGCGAGATTTACCAAAAAAAATACAACTCGTATAATAATAAGAATACGACCCATCCGAGGCCAATTATCATATCATGACCTCTCCGAGTTCATTTACGAGTAAAAGTGACCACATAGGGTCTATTTATCCATACTCAAATATAATGCATAAAACTATAATACCATAGTCCTTAAGAGTTTATATTACAATACTCTTTACACAAAAACATATATCAAAACAGTTTGTTATAATATATTTTACA